>OZ020507.1:130015600-130153721 GCA_963971375.1 Platycheirus rosarum
CTTATCTGTCCTAACCCTTTGTGCTTAGCTTAACTGCCTCTTTCTTATCTACTGTAGGCATCGTATGCTTGCGGTAAATGGATAAGGGCATCTGAGTTTGTCTTATTGTGCTGAATATTTAAATTGATTTTTTGTATGCAAGCTGTCTTATGGGCATAACACCTAAGACAGTTTGTTTATTACAGAGATTAATTTGGATTTTCACTGCATGGTTCGACTTAGTCAGAATTGTGTTTTGTGTGTAAGTATTTTGAAATGGTAAGTGATTTTTGTGTCGTGTATTCCAATGTTCGTGGTATAAGAAAGAATTTCTTTCACCTGTACGTCTACACTGTTCAATACAGGCCAGCTGTTTTGGCATTAAGTGAAACCCAGGTTGGAGTAAATACTGATTTATCAGAGTTTGCTCTACATGGGTATAGCTTGGTGCCATTACTCTTTTCCCATCATGGTCTCGTGGTCTATGTTAGGAATGATATTGCTTGCCAGAGCCTTCCCCAATATGGGCAATGTTCCAACACGGACTTTAACTTCTTGTGGCTCAAATTCACTGTCCGCAAGCATGTCATTCATTATTGTTTTATTTACAGGAGTCCAAATCTCGACAGCAATTCCACTTGTAACGAGTTTGATGCGCTGTCTGATTCCATCTCGAAAATTGTTTCCCTTTGTCCTCGCACTGAAATCGTTATTACGGGCGATTTCAATGTACAAAATTCCAATTGGCGCCGCTATTCTGGTCAGACAACACCCGAAGGAAGGTATGTCGAGCTCTTTGCCGGGTTACATCACCTTACCCAACTGATCGATGTGCCAACGCGTATACCGGATGTTGCTGGGCAAGCCGCCCATACTCTTGACTTGTTTCTTACTTCTCACCCTGATAAATATACCATTAGTGTAACTTCTCCATTTGGCACTTCAGACCATTGTGTCATTTCAGCTAATTTCTCATCCTCCACCCATCCAGTTAAAGAAAAACTTCCCACCAGGACCGTTTGGCAATACGAGAAAGCCAACTGGGACGGCCTGAATATTTTTTTCCGAAACTTTAACTGGTCACTATGCTTCCTCGATAGTGACATTGATGCCAGTGCTGAAATGATCACAAATGTGATTCTTCTAGGGATGCGTGCTTTTATTCCTAACAGAGTAAAAAGCATCAAACCTAAAGAAAAGTCTTGGTTTAATTCTGAGTGTAAAGAAGCTATCAGGCTCAAAGAAGTAAGTTTCCGTTCTTACAAAGCCAACCCTTCAGAGGAAAATCGGAAAAAACACAAACAAGCAAGAAACTCATGCAACTCCGTTATTGAAAGAACCAAATTTTTGCATGACCAAAAATTACGGCAAAAAATTCTGCAGTGTCCCAAAGGCAGTAAAAATTTTTGGTCATTTGTAAAAAATATTAAAAACTCCTCAACATCTTCGGTTCCAACGCTCATCGACAATAACAAACCAATTGTTTACTCTTCAGAGAAGGCAAACTTGCTCGCCGCCCATTTCGCTGCCAGCTCCACGCTGCCGCATAGCAACGTTGCCCCTCCTGTACTTGAGAATGTAAATTTTTCCATGGGACAGATTTTTTTCCGCACTCGTACAGTAGCAAGAGTTCTCAAAGATCTCGATATACACAAATCCGCTGGCCCGGATGGTATACCCCCGATTCTTCTGAAGAGGTGTTCTTCCACACTGGCAAAGCCACTGCGTAAGCTTTTCCATCGCTCCTACTCTTCTGGAATCTTTCCTAGAAGATGGAAAACAGCATTTGTCCAGCCTGTCCCTAAGAATGGTGACCCATCCTCCCCCTCCTCCTACCGACCCATAGCACTGACGTCCCTTCTTTCTAAGGTCATGGAAACACTGATTAACCGTCAGCTTAAGGAATATCTCGAAGATCGTAAGCTTCTCCATGACCGTCAATATGGCTTCCGCAGCAACCGTTCCACTGGTGATCTGATGGCATATCTCACCGAACAGTGGAACAAATCTTTACATCGCTTTGGTGAAAGTAAGATTATTGCTCTTGATATCTCCAAGGCATTTGATAGAGTTTGGCATGAAGCTCTCTTATCGAAAATGCGTGCTTTTGGGATCGATAATACTCTTGTTCGTTGGATTAGAAGCTATCTTCTGGACCGTTCAATACAAGTTGTATTGGACGGATTCAAGTCTGATTCCCATAAAATAAATGCTGGTGTGCCCCAGGGCTCTGTTCTATCTCCGACTCTTTTCCTCATTTTTATAAATGATCTTCTGTCTGTTACTTCTAATCCACTTAACTGTTTTGCTGACGACTCTACCCTCAGCTTTTCATATTCGTTCGATAATTCACGTCCTTCGCCTTCGGACGTACAATTGCAACGGTGCCGTATGTCAAGCTCATTAAACTCCGATTTATACAGCATTGTCAAATGGGGTAATAGAAATCGTGTGGAGTTTAATGCTTCGAAAACTCAATGCTGTCTTCTGTCGTTAAAGCTTAACATACCCCTAACGCCATTGTCCATGAATGGCACTTACATCGAAGAAACCGAAAAGCTCTCAGTACTCGGTATGTGTGTCAACGACGACCTCCGTTGGAACGACCATATATTTGAAATCGCTAAGAATGCTGCTAAGTGCTTAGGTTTTCTGTATCGGTGTAAGAAGTATTTTTCCCCATCTGATCTGGCTACAATTTATAAAGCGTTTATACGCCCTAAACTCGAGTATAACTCCCACCTCTGGGCAGGTGCTTCGCAAACATCGCTTCACCTGCTTGATAGAATACAAAATCGAGCGTTAAGATTGATAGGTAATAGAACTGCCGCTGAAACAATTGCCCCACTCGAACACCGACGCAATGTTTCATGTCTTTCCTTATTTTATCGTTTCTTTTATAAAAAATGTTCACTCGAGGTAGCCAGCTGCATTCCTCCCCTTAAAAGTTTCGCCCGTAATACTCGTCTTGCTAGGAATGCCCATCAGTTCACCCTTGAGCCCAATTTCGGACGTACCGTGAAATATAGGGATTCTTTTTTTAGCCGTACAACACGACTTTGGAATGGTTTACCCGGCGAGATTTTCCCTTGCCATTTCAATTTGCAAACATTCAAAACCAATGTTAATCGACACCTCCTATCTCTCCTCCCTATCTTCCTAATGCCCGCGCAGTGTGTTACATTATAAGGGAAACAAATAGTCCCTTTTGCGCGCGTGAATTATAAAAAAAAAAAAAAAAAAAAAAAACAACAACAACAACAACAACAACAACAACAACAACAACAACAACAACAACAACAACAACAACAACAACAACAACAACAACAACAACAACAACAACAACAACAACAACAACAACAACAACAACAACAACAACAACAACAACAACAACAACAACAACAACAACAACAACAACAACAACAACAACAACAACAACAACAACAACAACAACAATACAAATCATTTACGTACATTAAACATATAGCAGACAGGTTTAAAAGCTCAAAACTCTACGACGTGGACAAATATAAACTAGCAATGAAATCCACCAATACGGCCTCACAACTTTACACCAAACTTTAAACAAAAACGGACAAAATGGAACACTCTGACTTTATCTACAAAATCAACTTGCAAGGAAACCCAGACGAACAATGCAACCAGACGTACATTGGAACAACGAAACAAAAATTGAAGAAGAGACTCGCGGTACATAAATCCGATATAAAAACCAAAGCTCCGCAGAAGACACCACTGGCAACACACTGCATTACATACGACCACTATCCAAACTTTGAAAGTGTCCAAGTTGTGCAGCAAGAAGAGAACCAAGCCAAGAGGTTTATAATCGAATCTCTTCACATAATAAACACACACAACACCATGAACAAAAACACAGACATCGAAAGTGTAAGTCCGTATTACAAACACATATTCGAAAACAGGAGCAGAAATGTTATTTAAACCATAAACCAGTACCTGTTACTTATATAATAGTTGTTTGTGAGAAGTGAGATATTTAGTTGTTAATTATACTTTGTGTCACCGGAGGCAACTACTTTGTGCTTTTTAATTTTAATTTTAATGTAATTAATGTAAGTGTAAATTGTTTACTTGTATTTTGTTTTGTTAAAATTGATTGTATCTCTATATATTTCAATACAATATAGAAAAAAAAACCTTTTTCACCTGATGATGTCCATAATTATAGACGAAACGCCGTAAGAAAAAAAAAGACTTTGTTTTATTTTCAAATGACCTGAAGCCCATCGTAAAATAACCAAAAAAAAAAAACATTTAAAACAAAACGGTCACATACCTACTACACATACTACAAAAATAAAAGTTTAATTTTCTTGAAAATAGTTTTACTCCCTGTGTTGACTTGATTTGATTTTAAAACAAAAATAAAAAAAAATAAATTACTAAAAAAAAACTTTTCATTGTTAATTTCAACGTTCTCTCTGAAAAAGAAAAAAATTATTTTGAAAAAACCTTTAATTTTACACATTTCTTTTTAAACACCCGTTGTTAACACAAACTTCGGTGCTGTAGACGGGAGGGGTTTCGGTTTTTATCGGAACTTGTAGTACGGTTAGGGAGGATTTGTTACTATTCTTTACAGGTTTTTGTTTCCCTTTCATAAATCGAACTAAGCAGTAAAAAAAATTGCTAAGATCAAGACCAATTTTGCAGACATCACTGTATATTGATGTATATGACGGGAGCTAATTGGCAAAAGTGGAGTATTTTCCTTAGACTTAAGATCTTTTATTCACTTTGATATAAGTTTAAGTTCATTCTGGCTTGAGAATTTTATAATCGTTCTCTCGTTTTTATTTCTACTGATTACTGTAAGAGTAATATTGGTTAAAAACGTTCAAATGATTATTGGTGGTATATAAGAAGAGTGGGAAATCGTATCTTGTTCATTGTACGAACGTATCGTCAGATCCTTACATTTGATATAGCAATTTCGCGTGATCTCAAGCTTAACCGTTCCTTGTGTGTACGTTGTCAAGTCGTCCTTGCAAATTTTATCAATTTCATAACTCTATGTTGTGTGTGTTAGAAGGATTTATATAATTTTGTACTATTCGTCAAAAAACTTCAAATTGTTGTTGTGAACTCTTTGTTTTTTCTTCCTACTCGAATTATAGTGCTTTCTGTGGATAGTATTTTCTCGACTTCAGAAAGTCCGACCCACAAGAAGGTTAATTTATGGTGTCTAGCGTTTTTTTTAAAGAACTTTGTCACCAATATCAAAATATATTGTGGATGCCTCCGTTTTGTGTGTAAGGATTTCCCTTGAAACTAGAGTGAGGGGTGGTGTTGTAAACGAAAATTGCATAGGGAGTCCATGTGTCCCATGTAAGTGGATCTCTATTAACGTAATGTCGTAAATATTCAATAAATCTCTTATGGCTTCGTTCTAGAGCTCCATTAGTTTGTGGGTAATATGGTGCTGTGTTTAATTTTTTTATTTCAGTCGTGAACACATCTATATGAACATGACGCTGAGAAAGTTTTCGGTTTGATCTGTTAATAATGAGGATGGAATGCCGTGCTGGCATACAATTTTTTCAGTAAGGACTATTGCTACTATTGGAAGCTTTTGCATTAGGAAGAGCGAATGCTTCTGAAAAACTAGAAACTATCTGTTTTTCTTCTGGAGCTACTTCGATTGATTTTATATGTTTTTTTTTTAATTCCAATATTTTCTTTTATTTCCGCGTTTTTACCACGACATTATCTTTTTTTTGTTTTTTTTTTTTAATTTCAAAAGCCATTCTAAAGGCTTATGGTCTGTACATAATATTATGAATTTTTGACCATAGAGGTACGGTCGGAATTGATTTACTACGAAGACAATGGCTAATAACTCTTTTTCAGTGGTAGTATATCGGGTCTCACGATCGTTCAGTGTTCGACTGGCGAAACAGATCGGTTTGTCCTGTCCAATTTCACGTTTCGAAAAAGAAGCGCCTATGCCTAAGTCACTGGCGTCTGTTGTAACTACAAACACTTTTTCGAAATCAGGATGTATTAGAATTGGAGGATTAATAATTTGTTTCTTTCAGATGTTCAATATTTCGTCACAAAAGACGTCCCATTTGAACGTGATGTTCTTTTTGAGCAATTTTGTCAAGGGTTTGGCTGTACTGGAAAAGTTATTAATGAATCGTCTATAATAGCCCACAAAACCCAAAAATTATTTAATTCCCTTTTGATTTTTCGGCGTACGAGAAGTTGTAACTACTTTGATTTTGTCTCAATTGGGTTTTAGCCTTTCTTCAGAAATAATGTGTCCTAAGTAAATAAATTCCTTCAAAAATTAAATTTATCAGGTTGTAGTTGAAGGTTGTGCTCACGTAGCCGTTCGAAATTTGCTCTCAACTTTATATTGTGATCGTTTAGATCGTATCCATGTACAACCGTTTCAACAACGTAAACAAAACAATGTATTCCTTGTTATCCCATTAGTACGTTATTCATCGTTCTCTGAAAAGTAGCCAGTACATTTTTCAGACCAAATGGCATACGATTGTATTCGTAATGTCCTTAGTGTGTACTAAATGCAGAGTTTGGTTTGTTGGCAAATTTGGGTCGAGCGTTTTCTTTAACATCGTTGTCACAAAGAGTATCGATGCAGCTTTCACCGTCTGCAATGATTTTGAATAATGTATTGGAAGTTGACTGGATACTATCCAGTCAACGATGTTAAAGAAAACGCTCGAGCCAAATTTGCCAACATGTTGAATAACTGTATGGAAAAGCGAAAATTCTGCGATCTCAATAAATACATCTCACATGTCTACAATGAAACAAAAACTTTCCTTAAAAAACACAGGGAGAGGGAGAGACGAACAATGCAACCAGACGTACGTTGGAACAACGGACCAAAAATTGAAGAAGAGACTCGCGAGACATAAATCCGATATAAAAACCAAAGCTCCACAGAAGACACCACTGGCAACTTACTGCATTACATACGACCACTATCCAAACTTTGAAAATGTCCAAGTTGTACAGCGAGAAGAGAACCAAGCCAAGAGGTTTATAATCGAATCTCTTCACATAATAAACACACACAACACCATTAATAAAAAAACAGACATCGAAAGTGTGAGTCCGTATTACAAAAACATAATCGAAAAGAGGAGCAGAAATGTTACTTAAACCATACCAACCGTTCCTTGTGTGTACGCTGGCAAGTCGTCCTTGCAAATTTTATCTATTTCATAACTCTATGTTGTGTGTGTTAGAAGGATTTATATAATTTTGTACTATTCGTCAAAAAACTTCAAATTGTTGTTGTGAACTACCTTTGTTTTTTCTTCCTACTCGAATTATAGTGCATTCTGTGGATATTATTTTCTCGACTTCAGAAAGTCCGACCCACAAGAAGGTTAATTTATGGTGTCTAGCGTTTTTTTTAAAGAACTTTGTCACCAATATCAAAATATATTGTGGATGCCTCCGTTTTGTGTGTAAGGATTTCCCTTGCAGCTTGATACCCATGTTGCAAGCGTGCTCTTAACTCATCAGAATAGTTATCGTAGTTGAAACAAATTTAAGGTGATTGGGTTAGTGAGCTAGGGAAATCCGTAATGCAGTTCATAGGGTGTGAGCCCTGAACTAGAGTGAGGGGTGGTGTTGTAAACGAAAATTGCATAGGGAGTCCATGTGTCCCATGTAAGTGGATCTTTATTAACGTAATGTCGTAAATATTCAATAAATCTCTTATGACTTCGTTCTAGAGCTCCATTAGTTTGTGGGTAATATGGTGCTGTGTTTAAATTTTTTATTTCAGTCGTGAACACATCTATATGAACATGACGCTGAGAAAGTTTTCGGTTTGATCTGTTAATAATGAGGATGGAATGCCGTGCTGGCATACAATTTTTTCAGTAAGGACTATTGCTACTGTTGGGAGCTTCTGCATTAGGAAGAGCGAATGCTTCTGAAAAACTAGAAACTATCTGATTGATTTTATATGTTTTTTTTTTATTCCAATATTTTCTTTTGTTTCTGCGTTTTTACCACGACATTATCTTTTTTTTTGTTTTTTTTTTTTTATTTCATAAGCCATTCTAAAGGCTTATGGTCTGTACATATTATGAATGTTTGACTATAGAGGTACGGTCGGAATTGATTTTCTACGAAGACAATGGCTAATAACTCTTTTTCAGTGGTAGTATATCGGGTCTCACGATCGTTCAGTGTTCGACTGGCGAAACAGATCGGTTTGTCCTGTCCAATTTCACGTTTCGAAAAAGAAGCGCCTATGCCTAAGTCACTGGCGTCTGTTGTAACTACAAACACTTTTTCGAAATCAGGATGTATTAGAATTGGAGGATTAATAATTTGTTTCTTTCAGATGTTAAATATTTCGTCACAAAAGACGTCCCATTTGAACGTGATGTTCTTTTTGAGCAATTTTGTCAAGGGTTTGGCTGTACTGGAAAAGTTATTAATGAATCGTCTATAATAGCCCACAAAACCCAAAAATTATTTAATTCCCTTTTGATTTTTCGGCGTACGAGAAGTTGTAACTACTTTGATTTTGTCTCAATTGGGTTTTAGCCTTTCTTCAGAAATAATGTGTCCTAAGTAAATAAATTCCTTCAAAAATTAAATTTATCAGGTTGTAGTTGAAGGTTGTGCTCACGTAGCCGTTCGAAATTTGCTCTCAACTTTATATTATATTTATACAACCGTTTCAACAACGTAAACAAAACAATGTATTCCTTGTTATCCCATTAGTACGTTATTCATCGTTCTCTGAAAAGTAGCCAGTACATTTTTCAGACCAAATGGCATACAATTGTATTCGTAATGTCCTTAGTGTGTACTAAATGCAGAGTTTGGTTTGTTGGCAAATTTGGGTCGAGCGTTTTCTTTAACATCGTTGTCACAAAGAGTATCGGTGCAGCTTTCACCGTCTGCAATGATTTTGAATAATGTATTGGAAGTTGACTGGATACTATCCAGTCAACGATGTTAAAGAAAACGCTCGAGCCAAATTTGCCAACATGTTGAATAACTGTATGGAATAGCGAAAATTCTGCGATCTCAATAAATACATCTCACATGTCTTCAATGAAACAAAAACTTTCCTTAAAAAACACAGGGAGAGGGAGAGACGAACAATGCAACCAGACGTACGTTGGAACAACGGACCAAAAATTGAAGAAGTGACTCGCGAGACATAAATCCGATATAAAAACCAAAGCTCCACAGAAGACACCACTGGCAACTTACTGCATTACATACGACCACTATCCAAACTTTGAAAATGTCCAAGTTGTACAGCGAGAAGAGAACCAAGCCAAGAGGTTTATAATCGAATCTCTTCACATAATAAACACACACAATACCATTAATAAAAAAACAGACATCGAAAGTGTGAGTCCGTATTACAAAAACATAATCGAAAAGAGGAGCAGAAATGTTACTTAAACCATACCAACCGTTCCTTGTGTGTACGCTGGCAAGTCGTCCTTGCAAATTTTATCTATTTCATAACTCTATGTTGTGTGTGTTAGAAGGATTTATATAGTTTTGTACTATTCGTCAAAAAACTTCAAATTGTTGTTGTGAACTACCTTTTTTTTTCTTCCTACTCGAATTATAGTGCTTTCTGTGGATAGTATTTTCTCGACTTCAGAAAGTCCGACCCACAAGAAGGTTAATTTATGGTGTCTAGCGTTTTTTTTAAAGAACTTTGTCACCAATATCAAAATATATTGTGGATGCCTCCGTTTTGTGTGTAAGGATTTCCCTTGCAGCTTGATACCCATGTTGCACGCGTGCTCTTAACTCATCAGAATAGTTATCGTAGTTGAAACAAATTTAAGGTGATTGGGTTAGTGAGCTAGGGAAATCCGTAATGCAGTTCATAGGGTGTGAGCCCTGAACTAGAGTGAGGGGTGGTGTTGTAAACGAAAATTGCATAGGGAGTCCATGTGTCCCATGTAAGTGGATCTCTATTAACGTAATGTCGTAAATATTCAATAAATCTCTTATGGCTTCGTTCTAGAGCTCCATTAGTTTGTGGGTAATATGGTGCTGTGTTTAATTTTTTTATTTCAGTCGTGAACACATCTATATGAACATGACGCTGAGAAAGTTTTCGGTTTGATCTGTTAATAATGAGGATGGAATGCCGTGCTGGCATACAATTTTTTCAGTAAGGACTATTGCTACTATTGGAAGCTTTTGCATTAGGAAGAGCGAATGCTTCTGAAAAACTAGAAACTATCTGTTTTTCTTCTGGAGCTGCTTCGATTGATTTTATATGTTTTTTTTTTTAATTCCAATATTTTCTTTTATTTCCGCGTTTTTACCACGACATTATCTTTTTTTTGTTTTTTTTTTTAATTTCAAAAGCCATTCTAAAGGCTTATGGTCTGTACATAATATTATGAATTTTTGACCATAGAGGTACGGTCGGAATTGATTTACTACGAAGACAATGGCTAATAACTCTTTTTCAGTGGTAGTATATCGGGTCTCACGATCGTTCAGTGTTCGACTGGCGAAACAGATCGGTTTGTCCTGTCCAATTTCACTTTTCGAAAAAGAAGCGCCTATGCCTAAGTCACTGGCGTCTGTTGTAACTACAAACACTTTTTCGAAATCAAGATGTATTAGAATTGGAGGATTAATAATTTGTTTCTTTCAGATGTTAAATGTATCGTCACAAAAGACGTCCCATTTGAACGTGATGTTCTTTTTGAGCAATTTTGTCTAGGGTTTGACTGTACTGGAAAAGTTATTAATGAATCGTCTATAGTAGCCCACAAAACCCAAAAATTATTTCATTCCCTTTTGATTTTACCGCGTACCAGAAGTTGTAACTACTTTGATTTTGTCTCGATCGGGTTTTAGCCTTTCTTCGGAAATAATGTGTCCTAAGTAAATCAATTCCTTCTTAGCAAAATTAAATTTATCAGGTTGTAGTTGAAGGTTGTGCTCACGTAGCCGTTCGGAATTTTTTCTCAACTTTATATTGTGATCGTTTGGATCGTATTCATGTACAACCGTATCAAAGACGTAAACAAAACAATGTATTCCTTGTAATCCCATTAGTACGTTATTCATCGTTCTTTGAAAAGTAGCCAGTGCATTTTTCAGACCAAATGGCATACAATAGTATTCGTAATGTCGGTAGTGTGTACAAAATGCAGTTTTTGGTTTGTCTTCCTTGCTAACCATATTTTATGAAACCCCTTAGCGAGATCAAGGATGCTGAAATACTTTGCTCTGCCTAGTTGATCCAAAATGTCGGAAATATTTGGTAAAGGATATGCGTCTCCGACTGTAAGTTCATTTAATTTTCGGAAATCTACTACAACTCTCCATCGTTTGGTACCCTGACTATCAAGTTTCTAAGAGACAACCAAAAGTGGAGAGTTCCAAGGACTAGAACTTGGTCTTATTATTTTTTCGTGATACATTCTGTATACGTGTATACGAGAGGTGGTCTCACTCAAAGTAGAAAAGGCCATTACATTCCCTACATAGTCCCAATATTGTAGTTTTCTCTTCCTCATTACAGTGTTCAAGTTGTATGGAGGAAGTAATTGTTTGTAATCTATTTTTTTGGAAAGGATGTTTCAAGATCATCGCGTGATCTGCAGTTTTAAAATTTAAATAACCACATACCTTCTCCAGTGTTTGTAATGACTTCCCGGCTATGGTTAATATTGTGTACAGTTCATTATTGCTTTCTTAAGAACAAGTATTTTTTAAAAGGCTTATGTCTGCTCCCGTGTCAATAAGCAATGTGGTATATATTTTGTTTGATTGACTCAACTGTATACGTGTGGTTAGTTCTGTGAATTCAGGACAGAATGATACGTGGAAATTAACATTTAGTTCTTGTTCTGGTGTATATCGGCTGTGGTTATTATTCGAGATGTGTTGCTGCTTGTCTCCTCCCGAACACATTCGCTTCCCGAATTGTGTTGCTGAAGATTAAAGTCCTCTCCCGATTGCCAATTACTATATCATGGTGTTATGTTGTAGTGCTGATTTACGATTAACGATTTTCTGCTACAAGGAATGCTCTTACAGCATCATCGCTAGTTGTGGCAAATGAAGCGGAGTTAAAACAATTAAGGGCTACAAGAACACGCTCACCAACTTCTTTAATAGTTTATTTGAAACGTTGTTTTATAGTCACAAGTTCATTGTGAATAGATGATCGAGTTTTCATTTCCTTGAATTCAGCGTCTTGTTTTTCTTATAGGCTCTTTCGGGTAAAGATGCAGTGGTATTGTGTCAACTCAAAAGCAGGATCATGTAGCCTAGTTTTCACAATTTCCAAAAATGTCGGTTGGTCAGTGTGATTGGTTGGGCTGAAGAGGATATCTCCACATGATATGAATTTAACCAATTCTTTTGATTTTCCATCGAAAACGGGAGTGGTGTTGAAAACATCAGTTATGCCAATTTTTATTTCCATTTCTATATTCTTTTTTACAACCTGTTCAGAAGAATAAAAAGTTCATATAAAGAGATCACCAATATTATTGGTCTCTGGCTTTCTCGTAATTTGTAAACGATGACTTTTCGAAACGAAATCGGAATTGGAAGGGGGGAAAACAGTTAAGGAAAAAGAATGGCGAAATATAGTATTTATTTATTTATATATATTTATTATTTATTTATTCTTATATCAGAAAGGACCTTTCTCTTGGTCGATCGACTTAACTCTGTCTCTTCAACCATTATTGAAATTGCGAATAGTCTTCACCCAGAACGATCATCCCCTCCACAAAATATATATTCCCTGCACTACAGCGCAGGTCATTCATTTTTTACACACAATGCATTTTCAATAACAATTATTATTTCGTCACTTCCATATTTCGTAAGTCTGCACTCAATATAGTGCAGTGTATCTGCGTCATTCATTCATTCATTCAAATGTTGATATTTGACACTTCATTCTGTGAAGTAGTGCGCTGACCCATATTTGCGGTGTTTGCCCTTGGTAGTGGATATTAGATATCCACTGCCAAGAACACTTGAACAATGTATGCATATTATGTGTTAGTCAGCTATCAGGCAGAATGAGTGTACCTACTGATGACATCTTTATATGGAGATACACATACGATTCGTCGATATTGTCTGTAGGCAAAAGAATCTTACGAAATAATAAAGAAACGATGATTGTAATGGGAAGCAGATGTGATTCGTGTGAAGAGAGACCACTTTGTGTGAATATGAAGTAGGATGATTTGAAGTGTGATCACTACAGTAAATTAGAATTAACTTTTTTGTTTATATTTGCTTTTGACATTAGCAACTAGATTTTTGTCTATACTGTTACACTGTTGAAGCTCTTTGAATGAAGAACAACAACTTATTTGTACTACCACTAAGTTTATATGCTGGAATTATAGCTATTTTACGGGAGCCAACCCGATCATCGGACTTCTCTAGTTTTGCCATATCGCTTTTATGTTCAATTTATTCGAAAAACCTTTTTGATCCAGAGCTGGGTTCGAACCTTGAACAAGCTTTCAAGTGTTTGAGAAACCCCGCGTACTATACATCGCGTCATCGCAGCCACATGATAACCATATTCTCGGAAAACGTTTTCTGGTTTATCAAATAACATTAAACCGACTAGCATTTTTATTAGTTCACACATAAGTTTTGTTGTTGATTATTCGATTTACTTTCGTTTTCGATCATAAATTATACTAAAAAATACATATATATTGATGTCGTTGAACAACAAAACAAGTATATCTGAAACTTCTCCTGAAGCTTCTGTTTCTCAAAAAAGATCTCTACCCTGTGATAAAATGTCTGAAGAACTAGTTGGATCTATGAGCAAGTCCGATCTCACAAAATAGTTTTGTCATCTCTTCGACTCAAAAATGAAAAATGTGGCTTCGAAGAGTGAAGTCGAAGCAATAACAATGCAAACCAAAAAAGGCTCATTCAGCAAACACCTTCAGTCGCAAATCAAAATATACAAATAAAAACAAAGAATGCAAATGCCAAGAATTTTATTGTTAAACTTGATTCAAAACAACAAGTCATCTCAGCACTAAAAGCGTCCAGAACATTGCAAGGCACTGGTATAACCATCTCCAAAGATCTTCCCTTTTCAATACGTTAAACGCAAGAAACTTCTGAAGATAAGAAGTAAGCTTAACGAAGTGAATTCTCAGGTTAAAGTTTTAGTACGGGATTACAGAATGTATGTGGAGAAAAAAGCTTTTCGATGGAGTTCATCGATGGGACTTATGCAGAACAATAACAACGGAATTAGTGAACTGAATAAAATTTATCCAACCGATATAAGCAATACGCTGTGCTTCAACGTGGATGAGCAGATGACAGATAACAACAGTGCCATGCCACTACCGTTACCATTTTCTTCTGCGAATTTTGTACCAGGGACATCAACCAATTCTAATTTTATATCATAGGGTGTAGCTGCCATCTGCCAAAATAAAATAAAATCTTTACAATCAATTAAAATTAAAATATAAGTTATAATATAGTAGGTCTTAGTAATAAGTCAATATATATAAGATTTTATGATTTTATTAATAATTATGATATAGTTTTTCTTTATGAAACTTTTTTACTAGGAGAAGAATATAAATTATATTTATATCGTTTTAAAAACTTTGAATTTGTGTGGATACCTGCGTTGAAGCAAAATATAAGAAGAAGAGCAAGCGGAGGATGTTTCTTCGATGCTCAGTGATAGACAACTGTTTAATACGTGGTGACTGGATATCATTGGTTGATGATTTTGAAGTTTTATCTGAACATTATTCAGATCATATGCCCATTGTTGCGAAGATTGTTACTGCTCCAATCGAAAATAATAATGCAAGAACCATTAAACTACCCCCTAAATTACAATGGAGGGAGGCCAATGCAACTGAGTACAGACACAATCTGGAACGCAACTTGATGATGGATTTAGAATGCAATGTAAGCGATATAGAAAATCTTCTAAAAACATCATCTACATCGTACAGAGAGAGAAATACAAAAATTATTACATATAAAACAAAATGGTTTGATGCAGAGTGTGAAAGAGCAAGGAGGAAGAAATTCTTTGGATGGCTAAAGGTTTTTCGAAAAAGTGGTGATCGATATTTCCAAAGAATGTATTTACTATCAAATTCAGCTTTTAAACAAATCTATAAAAAAAGAGCAAAATACAAGCATTTCAAAATTTGTATTCGCAATTATATTCTGAAAAAAAACTATGTTTTTATCACGGTTTATCAAATGAAGTATCTGCAAAAGTAGCTAACTTCTGCGAAACACACGTTTGACGACCTTTAAAGATGTTTTCAGTCTCAAACAATGGAATTAGCTCAAATGAAGCACCTTTTATTTCTGCAAATACTGTTAACAGCTTAAGACTTAATCTTAACAACAAAAAATCTTGCGGTGTTGATAAGATTTTCATTCATTTCATTCTAAGAAAATGCCCCTCTTCATTAGACTATTACTGACAGCTTTATTTAACCAATGCATCAACAACGGTTACCTTCCGAAGATGTGGAAAATTGCCAAGCTGATTCCGATAGCAAAACCAAAAACGCAAAGGATGTAAAATATTTCCGTCCTAAATCCTTGCTTTCAAATATAGGAAAACTGTTCGAAAGAGTTTTATCGGAATACCTTAACGAGTTTTGTGAAGAATCAAATTTGATACCTAACAATCAATTTGGATATAAGCATTTTCATTCCAATGAACATGCTTTACTAATTCTTCATAATAGAGTCATTCAAAATCTGAGAAGGAAGGAAACAACTGTATGCTTGGATATAGATCTTGAGAAGGCCTTTGACAATATCTGGCATAAGGGTCTATTATTTAAACTTATCAAATTAAGATTTCCCACCTGGTTGATAAGAATAATTAAAAGTTTTTTGGACGAAAGATTCATTTTAATTGGTATAGGGGATGATTTATCGAACCCTATATCAGTGCTTTCAAATGTAGCTCAGGGGTCAATAATGGATACAAACCTGTTCAATATTTTTATTCACGACTATCCTTTTAAGGATCCTCTTTCCTATTAACCTGGCGGCATTTTATACGCTGACAATACAACTGTTTTAGCAAGTCACAAGAAACCAAGTATTGCTCTGCGCAAAATTAAACATAAATTACCAATTCTCGAAAATTATTTAAAAAAAATGGGGACTAATAATAAACGCTTCTAAATGTAGCTTGATTTGTTTCCGAAATTCCAGCAGAAAAGGTTATTATCGCGCTGTTAAAGAGAGCAAAGCTCTCAAGTTAAAAATTAATGGAAATAACGTTCCTTTAAAAAGTGAACTCAAGTTCTTAGGCGTACATTTTCACAGCAGGTTTATCTTTAATAAACACGCAAGAAAAGTTTTATTAAAAGCCAAAATGGTTACATCTAACTTTAAAACTCTGTTGTATTTGAAACATTTGCGAATGAATACCAAAATTTTGATGTACAAGACACTCATAAAGCCTATTTTAACCTATGGTTTCAGCACCTGGTTTACAACATCACCAACTGTGACAAAGGAATTGGAGACTTTCCAAAGGAAAATATCGAGATTCTGCAGCGGAAAGTTCCGGAGACAATTAAAAATGGTTACCAAACAAAACATTGTACGGGACAACCAAAGTAGCACCTCTTTTGGTTAATCAAACCGATCTACTCGAAAAAAAATTGAAAAGTCTTTCTACACACCCTTACACTTTAGTCAGTTCATTATTTGATGCCAGTAGCACAGAGAGTATTTATAACAACTATTATTTATCACCGTTACATTTTCTGCACAACGACTCTGCCGTTCAATTTAGAGCAGATACAAATGGAAACCGTGTTATGCCTTTTTACGAAAAAGCATTGCCGACCAATTTAAGAGGATAAAAATAACGATTTCGAATCTTAAGCACTCACACACATGGATCTATGGTTATATGGTTTTATCTGTTTTTTTTTTTTATATCGTTATGATATAAGGTAATAAGGAGATTTAAAAGCCTAATGTGAGTGTAGTTTTGCTTTAACTATGGTTGTTATCACTTGGAACGTACATATGTATCTATAATTGCTTTACTTTCATAAAATGTATTATTAACAGATCCAATTTATTTTATTTTAGGTTTAAGTTATTCTATTTTACTCAACAACAAAAAAAAATATATATATAAATTAGTTTTAAGAAAAGCCCAAGCAAAGTTGACGTTGTATGTCGGGAGCAAACATACACCTTAAAAATTGTGTTTTTTATATTGTCAAAATCAAGATTGAAATCTGTAACGATTTTCATTAGATATATCTTAAGCCAGACATACCTTAAAAGTCGGCCAAAATTATAAAACAACTGAACGAAATGTATATATAATTAAGAGAATGTCTCAATAAAAAAAAGTTACAAGTAAAGAAAAAAAGAAAACCTATTTCGAAAATGAAGCTCTCAAACTAACCTGCTGTAAAGATACCAAACAATTCTGGCGTGTAATAACTAAATTTAATGGTAAAACATCCCAAATTGGAAAACAATTAGATGTTAGAGTACTGATGATCTATTTTCGAACACAATTAAACCCACCATGTAATATACAGTTAACCCATTATGCAGCACCCTTTCATACAAAAGAAATATTAGATGCTATAAGTTATACAATTTGGGAATGAGTCTTAAGTTCGGAAATGTTCTGGAAAATATATATCGGACTGAAGTCTCAGATTGGTTTGATACGACAATGGAGGTAAGACAAGGATGTACTCTGAGCATTTATCTCTTTTCTATCTATATTAACGACCTTACAGATTATCTACCAGGTGGTATAGAAATAGATGGGGTTCAGATAAAAGCCCTTCTTTTTGCGGATGATGTAGTCTTATTTGCATATTCACCGGAGTCCTTGCAGCTAATGATTAACCGTCTTCATTCGTACTGCCAATTATAGAATCTAATGGTCAACCTATCCAAGTCAAAATTTATGGTTTTTAAAAAAGGATCTAGAAGAGCTTGTAGAAACAAAAAATGGTATCTCAACAGACAATCAAAATGAAATTGTGAAATCATACAAGTATCTTGGAGTAACGATAACTAGTAACCTTAGTATGGAACCTCATCTAAAGCAAACGCTAGGGAAAGCTAAAAGTGCTATGTCATCAACATGGAACAAATGTTTCTCAAATCAACTAGTCGACCACAGTGTGAAGTATAGAAGTTATCTAGGATTGTCGTTAAATTTGGGCAAGTCCTTGATAATGTCAGGAATTCTTTGCGAATTAAATATGTCATTCAGGGAAATATTTATAATAGGATTCAGGTTTAAATTAGCGTTTGCATTTATATTTACATTTGCATTTTCATTATTGTTTGAATTATTTAATGACATTATGTTTAGTGCCGGTGAACCTGAATTAAGAAATCTTAAGAACTCTAAATTTTCTGGAACATAATTTAAACTTGATGTTCGTAGTGGTTTTTTATAGGGGAAAAAGGATCGTATTTTGTATGCATATGGCAAAGAATTAAAAAAAGGACACAAAATATCAATAAATAAACTTACATTTGTGCAAAAAGTATGAGCACCATAATGTGAAGTTTCACGTACAATTATTTCACTCGTTGAATTCATTATTATTTTTTTTATAAGTTCTTAATTGAATTTATACTTTTTTTTTTGTTAATATTTTATTTGCCTGATAACCCGTCGATACTATGCAACTGAATTTATTTTGTATATACTTATTTTTTTTTCTGATTGTTGTCTCTATATTAATTTCACTTCACAATAAGCCGTTGTTAGTTTTCACAAGGTATTTTTGGTTGAATTTCTTTCCGGTGATAAAAGGATTAAAATTCTATTTTATTTGGGCCACGAATACCGATTATACCTCGATATTGACCGGAACTTGTCACGACACCAAATACTTTCCTTTAATTTTATTTTCAAATTTCCAGTTAACCGCCGAATTAATAAAATTTAATTTTAAAGAAAATTCACCGAACTACCAAGACTACGCCAATTACGTCGCGGTGGAGCTAGAGCAATAAAACAATTACAACTTTATTCTTGTGCAGCAAATTTATTTCTGATTTTATTCATTAAAATTTTTGAAATTTTGACTTCAGCTTTTGCTGACAATATATTTTAAATATATTCTAAGAATTACAATTTGTTGTTTATAACTTTTGCTGACAATATATTTTAAATAAATTCAAAGAATTACAATTACATTTTTTTTTATTAATTAGGTTCTCTAAATTTTCTTGGAATTTATAAAATAAAATAAGCAAAGGCATGACACATTACGTCGGCGATCGAGAGGGGCAATCGTTTCAGGGGCAGTTCTATTTCGTATTATATTTAACGCTCTTATTTACACTATTAGCAAATTCGTTTTTTACCGTGACAGGGATTTTTCGAGCAACCTAGTTGCAATTTATTACTTGAACTATTATTATGATATACTTTTGAGCTTTGTAAATTGTGGCTAGATCAGACGGGGAAAAAACTTCTTACATCTATATAGAAAACCTAAGCACTTAGCAGAATTTTTAGCGATCTCAAATATATGGTCGTTCCAACGGAGGTCGTTGTTGACACATATATCGAGTACTGAAAGTTTTTCGGTTTCTTCGATGTAAGTGCGATTCATGAACAATGGCAATTGGGGTATGGCTAGATTTAACGACAAAAGACCGCATTGAGTTTTCGAAGCATTAAATTCTATACGATTTCTTTTACCCCATTTGACAATTCTGTGTAAATCGGAGTTAAATGAGCTTATCATACGGTATCGTTGCGATTGGACATCCGAAGGCGAAGGAAATGAATTATCGAATGAATATGAAAACTTAAGGGTAGAGTCGTCAGAAAAACAGTTAAGTGGATAAGAAATAACAGACAGAAGATCATTTATAACATTTATAAAAATGAGGAAAATAGTCGGAGAAAGAAGGGAGCCCTGGGGAAAACCAGCATTTATTTTGTGGGAATCAGACTTGAACCCGTCCAATACAACTTGTATTGAACGGTCTAGGAGATAGCTTCTAATCCAACGAACAAGGGTATCATAGATTCCAAAAGCAAGCATTTTCAATAAGAGAGCTTAATGCCAAACTCTATAAAATGCTTTGGAAATATCAATCGCAATAACCTAACTTTTACCAAAGCGATATAAAGATTTATTCCACTGTTCGGTGAGATATGCCATCATATTACCAGTGGAACGATTACTACCGTTCTTTTATGAGTTCCTTGCTTGTTTGCGTTTTTTCCGATTTTCCTCTTCAGTGTTGGCTTTGTAAGATCGGAAACTTACTTCTTTGAGCCTGATAGCTTCTTTAGCCTCAGAGTTAAACCAGGATTTTCCTTTGGGAATGATACTTTTAAGTCTGTAAGGAATAAAAGAACGCATCCCTAGAAGAATCACATTTCTGTTCATTTCAGCACTGGCATCAATGTCACTACCTTGGAAGCAAAGTCATCAGTAAAAGTTACGGAACAAAATATTTAGGCCTTCCCAGTTGGCTTTCTCTTATTGCCAAACGGTCCTGGAGGGAAGTTTTTCTTTAACTGGTTAAGTTGAATACGAGAAATTTGCTGAAATAACACAACGGTCCGAAGTGCAAAATAGAAAAGTTACACTTATGGTATATTTATCAGGGTGAGAAGTACGAAACATGTCAAGAGTATAAAGGGCTTACCCAGCAACATCCTGTATTTGCGTTGGCACATCGATCAGTTTATTAAGGTAATGTAACCTGGCAAATTCCTCGACATACCTTCCTTCGGGTGTTGTTTGACCAGAATAGCGGAGTCATTTGGAATTGTTTGCATTGAAATCGCCCGCAATAAAGATTTCAGTGGGACGACATAGGGAAACAATTTCCGAAATGGAATCCGACATCTATAACGTATCGAACTCATTAAAAATCGAATAACTGTTGCGATTTTAACTCTTTTAAACTAAACCATAATGAAGGATATGCTTGCGGACAGTGAATTTGAGCCACAAGAAGTTAAAGTCCTGTTGGAACATTGTCCGTATTAGGAGAGGTTTTGGCAAGCATTATCATTCCTAACATAAACAACAAAACCATGACGTGGCGCCAAGGTAGGTGGCGATTCCCCTCAGTTGGCTAAAATGTGTGAACTTCATTCAGATTAAATTGGTAATATTCTTTTAACATGGAAGATTTTTGATCGAAACATCAAAATAATTAAAATCAACATAACATCCCAATGCGCTTATATCGTTACAAAACAAGCAAACCTTATTTAAATCCAGTCCCTTATAAAAGTATTGCTCACAGCCAAAATGTCTTTCCAAATAATTTTGCTTTACGTTGGACTTTTGTCTCGAGTTGGCTTAAATTTTTTAAGCCAACAGATCTCATACGAACTGCACTAAAATTCTTGATAAGCTTTCTCGTTCTGACTTTAAGAACAGACAAAGAAAATATAAAGAATTGCACAACTGGATCGCATATACTTGCTTATAATTGCGGTCACATTGTCTAATAAAATTCAAAGCAAAATGCACGACTGGATCGCACGAACTTGTTCTTATGCTAGATAATTGCTTAGTGGCTGCATATGCAGTATGTATTCATATATTAAAGTAGAAAAATAATTTTTTTTTCGAAAATTCTTTCATTTTTTTATTTAGTTTAAGAGTTTTTCTCCGAAAAACTAAGTTTGCAATTAAATATTAAAACTAAATGTCTATCGAGAAAAGAAATAATAGTAGCGAAATGCGAGACACAAACGTGTATATCTGCTTGTTGCTTCGAGGTTCTTACACTTAATCGGGTATAAAGTTATATCATTTTTATTTATATTATAGGCAATTGTTGGAATCCTTAAAAGATTGCCAAATCGTGTGTACTTTTTTTGTAACGGTTCATATTGAAAAATCACGTAAAGGACGTGGGGAGTTAATTAAAACTCAAACTTTCAAATTTTGTATCATAAATGTGATGAAAAAATTCACAATTTATTTTTGAAATATAGGACAGATATGTCAAATATCACAACTAAAAAAAGAATACGTTTTTCAACCCAAAAAAGTTAATAACTTCTAAGACGAGAACACTAATTATATTATGTTTTTGGTTTTAAAAAATCGACAAAAGATTAAAAATTTTGCACCTTATTTTGAACTTCTCTCCCTTTGCACAAATTTGATAAAAAAAATAACTTTAGAGAAAACTTATATTCACCTAAATAATACCTGTCGTTTGGTTTTCAAAAGTTGGCTACATTTTTAGACGTTAAAAACAACCGTTTGGCCGTAAATGGAAATTTTATGAAAGCAAATTGTTATTTTTCAATTAAAATCACTCACTCACGACCTTCAGTCACACATTTACTCAAAATTTCTGAAAACCTGAATAGTGAATGGATTCTACCCATATATATGTAATTAATTCAATAGATTAATTAACTACCGCTCCATCACATGAGCTGAAAATAGTCTTCAATAAATAAATTTTTTCAAAAGCGAAAAAACGATATATTCTGAAAATCATTTTGACCTACATAAATATGTATGTATGTAAAAATGAAATCCTGATGGCAATGCACAACCCACACATACAGATTCTAGCACACACCCAACGAGATAAGTAACGCTGTGGTTCATAATTTGTTCATTCATTTCAATTCAAAATGCCTAAAACGTCCGTCTTTAAAAAATTACCAAAAATCAAACACATAAGATAGAGAAATTATATAAATGATTTCATGTTTAAATATATTAGATTTTTAAAAACGAAAACAATATATATGTATACTTACCTATATAAAAAAAGCTTTTATTTTTAATTTTAGATTGTGAGATTTTCAAATCAGATTGTGTAGCCAATCCAAAACTGAAGACAAGGAATCACCATTGTCCAAGATATACCCATGTAGAGCAAATTCTGATAAATCAGTATTTACTCCAACCTGAGTTTCACTTAGTGCCAAAACTGCAGGCCAGTATTGTACTGTGGAGACGTACACGTGATAGATGCCTGCAAACATTTTATAAAGGTCATACAATGCTTGCAATAAATAGAAATATGCAATCAAGCAAAAAGGTGTTTGGATAGAGGAGGGATTTGCGCGCGGCTATATATTCGCATACTGCTTTTTTCGGGGCCAATTAATTTTTATTTTTGTGGTTATATATTTTTTCTCAATAAGCGGACTCAGCACATTTGCCCTCTACGAGCTTAAGATCGAAACTCAATTCTTAAGATACCGGGGGGACTTATCGCCAAACAAGCTTTTTCAGGCAGCTATATGACTTCAAGCAAATGCATTACAAATCGAAGTGCCACAAATTGAAGTGAAAATCTTGTGTAAATAATGTTTAACTTTTTAGAACAAAGGAAGATTGAATTGAAACTGGAATGCACAGCTTGAATCAACACGAATAAAAAGATCAACACGAAAGAAAAGATGTAGGTAGATCCTCATACTTACCAAAATTTTGAGTAACTTTTTTCTACAACTTGTCAACAAATTTATTTTATTTTAAATTTTATGTTCTGCTGTACATTAACAAAAACTAAAAACTGCATACCAAAATCTTAAACAAACATTTTTTTTAACTCGAAATAAAAAACACATCCTACTATTTTCGAAATATCTTTATCATTAATTTATTAGGACTTTACACGTGTAATGGCAAACTTAATTTTTACTAGAAACCGTTAAGGTGTTGTGGGGTTTTGACAATTTTATTAAGTTCAAACTGGGTTATTTGTTGGCTCTTTGCTGCTCTCCGTTTATTCAGATATATGAAAAACTGAAAACTATTTTGATTGGTTTTTCTTTTTGTTAATTTAATTAAATTAACAAATTGCAGCATCAATCAGTTGAAAGTTTTAACAATGCTGATAGCATAAGAAAGTCATTAAGTGAAAAGATACATTTGTATGGCATTTTTGTGGTGATCGGTTGAGTTTTTAGGATTTTGCTATGATAAACAAACAAAAAATAAGTCTAATATGAGGTGTTAGTCAAAGAACGAAATATTGACATAGCAGACATTAAAGCCAAACAATCCATTTTTAAAATATCATTTAGATGGAAACTTTTTAAGAGTAAATAATTTTTACAAACAAAAGAGTTCCATGAGAGATAGCAATCCTGTGTAGATTAAAACAAGTAGATGATTTGCTAAAAAACAGTATAATTGAATCTCACATTTAACTCACCTTTACTAGGAGTCCCGTAGAAAGATTCTCAGGGAGAAAACAAATGGCAACTAGTTATAGATTTCGTCAGTTAAACAGAAAATTAATACATGACAAATTTCCTCCGACAAGGCTAGATGATGTCTTAGATACACTAGGCAAATCCAAATATTTCTCAGCTTTAGATTCAACTACCTCTTTCCATCGAATAGAACTAGATAAAGATTCTAGATTAAAAACTGCATTATCCACCTATCGTGGTTAATTTCACATCCAGAGATTACCATTTGGACAAAAGATATCAAAGAATGTTTTCCATAGCATTCTTATGTTTATGATATTATTATATTTGGTTGTGGTCAACTTTATCACAATAATCCAACTTGTATTATAAATGCAAATGTTTATATGTTTGGATGTTTGAATGGTTAGATGTTAGTTCCGTAATCACGCCTAAACGGCTTAATGGATGGATGAAATTTGGTAGGTAGATGGATAACATACTGGATTGAGATAAGGGCTATTTTTTTATCCAGCAGAAAAAATGCACGGTTCCTGTGGGAGAGGCTTAAATGTGAAATACTGCATTTCTGGAAGGTTTTTAAATATGCTTCGATGCCCAACGCTAAGAAATGTTATTGACTACAAACAGAGGTTACATATCTTGGACATTTAATAACAAATGAAGGAATAATAGCCGATTGAAATAATTATGAAACTGTTACTAGATACCCGACACTGAAAAAATCAGATGAAGTAAAAAGATTTGAAGCATTTTGCAACTATTGCAGAAGATCATTTTGTAGCAATAGCCAGACCACTAAATGCGTTTGCAAATAAATTGCACAACTGGATCGCACGTATTTGTTCTTATGAAATGAAATGAAAAAAAAAATAATATTACACACTCGTTTGAGAAATTGGCAAAAACCCCTCGCGTGTGCTGCAAAGAAAATAACAATATCCACTCGCGTCGTTGGAAGACGATAAGATGCCCATTCGCGCTGTGAAAGAAAAAAAAATAATACACACTTGCATAACAAGTCTAATTATCCTCTTATCTGTCCCAACCCTTTGTGCTTAGCTTAACTGCCTCTTTCTTATCTACTGTAGGCATCGTATGCTTGCGGTAAATGGATAAGGGCATCTGAGTTTTTCCTATTGTGCTGAATATTTAAATTGATTTTTTGTATGCAAGCTGTCTTATGGGCATAACACCTAAGACAGTTTGTTTATTACAGAGATTAATTTGGGTTTTCACTGCATGGTTCGACTTAGTCAGAATTGTGTTTTGTGTGTAAGTATTTTGAAATGGTAAGTGATTTTTGTGTCGTTTATTCCAATGTTCATGGTATAAGAAAGAATTTCTTTCACCTGTACGTCTACACTGTTCAATACAGGCCAGCTGTTTTGGCATTAAGTGAAACCCAGGTTGGAGTAAATACTGATTTATCAGAGTTTGCTCTACATGGGTATAGCTTGGTGCCATTACTCTTTTCCCATCATGGTCTCGTGGTCTATGTTAGGAATGATATTGCTTGCCAGAGCCTTCCCCAATATGCGCAATGTTCCAACACGGACTTTAACTTCTTGTGGCTCAAATTCACTGTCCGCAAGCATGTCATTCATTATTGTTTTATTTACAGGAGTCCAAATCTCGACAGCAATTCCACTTGTAACGAGTTTGATGCGCTGTCTGATTCCATCTCGAAAATTGTTTCCCTTTGTCCTCGCACTGAAATCGTTATTACGGGCGAATTCAATGTACACAATTCCAATTGGCTCCGCTATTCTGGTAAGACAACACCCGAAGGAAGGTATTTCGAGCGCTTTGCCGGGTTACATCACCTTACCCAACTGATCGATGTGCCAACGCGTATACCGGATGTTGCTGGGCAAGCCGCCCATACTCTTGACTTGTTTCTTACTTCTCACCCTGATAAATATACCATTAGTGTAACTTCTCCATTTGGCACTTCAGACTATTGTGTCATTTCAGCTAATTTCTCATCCTCCACCCATCCAGTTAAAGAAAAACTTCCCACCAGGACCGTTTGGCAATACGAGAAAGCCAACTTAGACGGCCTGAATATTTTTTTCCGAAACTTTAACTGGTCACTATGCTTCCTCGATAGTGACATTGATGCCAGTGCTGAAATGATCACAAATGTGATTCTTCTACGGATGCGTGCTTTTATTCCTAACAGAGTAAAAAGCATTAAACCTAAAGAAAATTCTTGGTTTAATTCTGAGTGTAAAGAAGCTATCAGCTCAAAGAAGTAAGTTTCCGTTCTTACAAAGCCAACCCTACAGAGGAAAATCGGAAAAATCACAAACAAGCAAGAAACTCATGCAACTCCGTTATTGAAAGAACCAAATTTTTGCATGACCAAAAATTACGGCAAGAAATTCTGCAGTGTCCCAAAGGCAGTAAAAATTTTTGGTCATTTGTAAAAAATATTAAAAACTCCTCAACATCTTCGGTTCCAACGCTCATCGACAATAACAAACCAATTGTTTACTCTTCAGAGAAGGCAAACTTGCTCGCCGCCCATTTCGCTGCCAGCTCCACGCTGCCGCATAGCAACGTTGCCCCTCCTGTACTTGAGAATGTAAATTTTTCCATGGGACAGATTTTTTTCCGCACTCGTACAGTAGCAAGAGTTCTCAAAGATCTCGATATACACAAATCCGCTGGCCCGGATGGTATACCCCGATTCTTCTGAAGAGGTGTTCTTCCACACTGGCAAAGCCACTGCGTAAGCTTTTCCATCGCTCCTACTGTTCTGGAATCTTTCCTAGAAGATGGAAAACAGCATTTGTCCAGCCTGTCCCTAAGAAAGGTGACCCATCCTCCGCCTCCTCCTACCGACCCATAGCACTGACATCCCTTCTTTCTAAGGTCATGGAAACACTAATTAACCGTCAGCTTAAGGAATATCTCGAAGATCGTAAGCTTCTCCATGACAGTCAGTATGGCTTCCGCAGCAACCGTTCCACTGGTGATCTGATGGCATATCTCACCGAACAGTGGAACAAATCTGTACATCGCTTTGGTGAAAGTAAGATTATTGCTCTTGATATCTCCAAGGCATTTGATAGAGTTTGGCATGAAGCTCTCTTATCGAAAATGCGTGCTTTTGGGATCGATAATACTCTTGTTCGTTGGATTTGAAGCTATCTTCTGGACCGTTCAATACAAGTTGTATTGGACGTCAAGTCTGATTCCCATAAAATAAATGCTGGTGTGCTCCAGGGCTCTGTTCTGTCTCCGACTCTTTTCCTCATTTTTATAAATGATCTTCTGTCTGTTACTTCTAATCCACTTAACTGTTTTGCTGACGACTCTACCCTCAGCTTTTCATATTCGTTCGATAATTCACGTCCTTCGCCTTCGGACGTACAATTGCAACGGTGCCGTATGTCAAGCTCATTAAACTCCGATTTATACAGCATTGTCAAATGGGGTAATAGGAATCGTGTGGAGTTTAATGCTTCGAAAACTCAATGCTGTCTTCTGTCGTTAAAGCTTAACATACCCCTAACGCCATTGTTCATGAATGGCACTTACATCGAAGAAACCGAAAAGCTCTCAGTACTCGGTATGTGTGTCAACGACGACCTCCGTTGGAACAACCATATATTTGAAATCGCTAAGAATGCTGCTAAGTGCTTAGGTTTTCTGTATCGGTGTAAGAAGTATTTTTCCCCATCTGATCTGGCTACAATTTATAAAGCGTTTATACGCCCTAAACTCGAGTATAACTCCCACCTGTGGGCGGGTGCTTCACAAACATCGCTTCACCTGCTTGATAGAATACAAAATCGAGCGTTAAGATTGATAGGAAATAGAACTGCCGCTGAAACAATTGCCCCTCTCGAACACCGACGCAATGTTTCATGTCTTTCCTTATTTTATCGTTTTTTTTATAAAAAATGTTCACTCGAGGTAGCCAGCTGCATTCCTCCCCTTAAAAGTTTCACCCGTAATACTCGTCTTGCTAGGAATGCCCATCAGTTCACCCTTGAGCCCAATTTCGGACGCACCGTGAAATATAGGGATTCTTTTTTTAGCCGTATAACACGACTTTGGAATGGTTTACCCGGCGAGATTTTCCCTTGCCATTTCAATTTGCAAACATTTAAAACCAATGTTAATCGACACCTCCTATCTCTCCCCTCCCTATCTTCCTAATGCCCGCGCAGTGTGTTACATTAAAAGGGAAACAAATAGTCCCTTGTGTGCGCGTTAATTATAAAAAAAAAAAAAAAAAAAATTTGCGGTTACAGCTTGGAATAAAATTTTAAAAATATTAAGGGAACTTCAAAGATTATATTCGATTTTTCTGACTTTTGATTGTTTGAAAAAAGTACGTAAAATAGTTTTCAGCGGAAAAATTTAAACGCCATTTTATTTCTTTAAAATATGTGAAAAAGTGTGATTTTTTTTTTTCAAAATCGTTAGAGCCGTTTTTGATTAAAACGGTTTTTTTAACAACTTTATTTAAAAAATAAAAAAAAAATAATTCAAGAATACAAACTTAAGAACAAAAATAACGTACATTTAAAAAACAAAATTTAAAAGAAAAATCACTTACCCGTTTTCAAATTATTGATTTTTCAAAAAAAAATTAAAAATATTATTAAAAATACAAAATAAAAGTTTTCGAAAAAAAAATAATGCAAAATTACTCAGGCTACGTACATCTTCTTGAATATCAATTTTAATTGTAATCGGATCACCAGTTTTCGAAAAAGTCGAAGAAAAAAAAACCGATCCTATGGGAGGTACCGTTTTTAGCCTACCATATTAAATTTTTTTTTCACCAAAATATAATGCATACCTACAGTAGTACAATGATTTTTTTTATAAAAATTCTTGGAGCCGTTTTCGAGAAATATAAGCTTTTACATAACAGCTACCGTTAATTTTTGAGCTAAAAAAAAAATAGAAAAAACTCCTCTGTAAAATGTCAAAATAACCTTAAGTTCAAAATTTGAGGACGATTGGCCCAACCGTTTAGGCTGCAGTCCAAAATACATCCGTACAGACAGACAGACAGACAGACGGACAGAATTTTGCCAGTAACTCAAATATGTTTCTCCATCATCGTAATGTCATGTTTGATTGTTATCTCAAAATTTTTAATCTGCACAAATGCATAACTTGCATTTTAGTACCTATAATTGCAAGTAAAAAGGAAGTGACTTATGAATGTGAAAATGCTTTCATAACACTGAAAGATAAACAAATAAACCCACCAATTTTATAATACCAAAATTATGAAGAACCATTTATAGCGACAACTGATGCTTCCAATACTGCCTTGGGAGCAGTATTATCTCAAGGTAAAATAGGAAAAGATCTTCCAATTTTCTAGGCCAGTAGAAGGTCGACCAAGCACGAGTTAAATAAACCTATAAACGTCTTGGAATTCATTGGGCTATAAACTACTTTAGGCCGTAACTATATGGAAAGAAAGTCATTGTCGTAACAGATCACAGACCTCAAGTAAGCATCTTTACACACAAACAAAAAATCAGATGTGGCTGATTATAATTTTGCAATTATTTACGAGCAGGGTTCCATAAACACTAATGCTGATGCCAGTGACATGGCGTGGTGCTTCTATTTGGGTGTTCATCAAGTTTTTCTTCAAAAATATTATCTATTCTTTAGTTTTAATCAAGGGCGTAATAGACTACTAAACGATCCCAATTTTTTATTTTTTTCGTTTTGTTTATTTATGTATTAATAATTTTTGTGTAGCTTTGTATTTTTTTTATTTGTTTGTTTATATGTACTATAAAAGCAAGTTTAACATTCCCCACAGGAGTTTTTGAAATTTTATTTTAGGAGTAAATTTTTTTGAAATATTTAATTTTTTTAGGAGAAAAATTGCGGTATCTGCCATATAACCATATAACTCGAAAACGGCAGAATTTTCGTATTTATAAGCTATCACTTTATAAAAAAAATTGCAAGAAAAGTCTATTAACGGCACCTTTCATATGACTGTTTTTTAATTTTAGACTTTCTTGGTAACGGCTTTTTTTTTTTTTTTTTTTTTATAATTAACGCGCGCACAAGGGATTATGTGTTTCCCTTTTAATGTAGAACACACTGCGCGGGCTTTACGAAGATAGGGAGGGGAGAGATAGGAGGTGCCGATTAACATTGGTTTTGAATGTTTGCAGATCAAAATGGCAAGGGAAAATCCCGCCGGGTAAACTATTCCAAATTCGTGTCGTTCGGCTAAAAAAAGAATCCCTATATTTCACGGTACGTCCGAAATTAGGCTCAAGGGTGAACTGATGAGCATTCCTTGCGAGACGAGTATTACGGGAGAAACTTTTAGGGGAGGAATGCAACTGGCTACTTCGAGTGAACATTTTTTGTAAAAGAAACGATAAAATAAGGAAAGACATGAAACATTGCGTCGGTGTTCGAGTGGGGCAATTGTTTTAGCGGCAGTTCTATTACCTATCAATCTTAACGCTCGATTTTGTATTCTATCAAGCAGGTGAAGCGATGTTTGCGAAGCACCTGCCCAGAGGTGGGAGTTATACTCGAGTTTAGGGCGTATAAACGCTTTATAAATTGTAGCCAGATCAGATGGGGAAAAATACTTCTTACACCGATACAGAAAACCTAAGCACTTTGCAGCATTCTTAGCGATCTCAAATATATGGTCGTTCCAACGGAGGTCGTCGTTGACACACATACCGAGTACTGAGAGCTTTTCGGTTTCTTCGATGTAAGTGCCATTCATGGACAATGGCATTGGGGGAATGTTTAGCTTTAACGACAGAAGACAGCATTGAGTTTTCGAAGCATTAAACTCCACACGATTTCTATTACCCCATTTGACAATGCTGTATAAATCGGAGTTTAATGAGCTTGACATACGGTACCGTTGCAATTGTACGTCCGAAGGCGAAGGACGTGAATTATCGAACGAATATAAAAACCTGAGGGTAGAGTCGTCAGCAAAACAGTTAAGTGGATTAGAAGTAACAGACAGAAGATCATTTATAAAAATGAGGAAAAGAGTCGGAGACAGAACAGAGCCCTGGGGCACACCAGCATTTATTTTATGGGAATCAGACTTGAATCCGTCCAATACAACTTGTATTGAACGGTCCAGGAGATAGCTTCTAATCCAACGAACAAGAGTATTATCGATCCCAAAAGCACGCATTTTCGATAAGAGAGCTTCATGCCAAACTCTATCAAATGCCTTGGAGATATCAAGAGCAATAATCTTACTTTCACCAAAGCGATGTAAAGATTTGTTCCACTGTTCGGTGAGATATGCCATCAGATCACCAGTGGAACGGTTGCTGCGGAAGCCATACTGACGGTCATGGAGAAGCTTACGATCTTCGAGATATTCCTTAAGCTGACGGTTAATCAGTGTTTCCATGACCTTAGAAAGAAGGGATGTCAGTGCTATGGGTCGGTAGGAGGAGGGGGAGGATGGGTCACCTTTCTTAGGGACAGGCTGGACAAATGCTGTTTTCCATCTTCTAGGAAAGATTCCAGAACAGTAGGAGCGATGGAAAAGCTTACGCAGTGGCTTTGCCAGTGTGGAAGAACACCTCTTCAGAAGAATCGGGGGTATACCATCCGGGCCAGCGGATTTGTGTATATCGAGATCTTTGAGAACTCTTGCTACTGTACGAGTGCGGAAAAAAATGTGTCCCATGGAAAAATTTACATTCTCAAGTACAGGAGGGGCAACGTTGCTTTGAGGCAGCGTGGAGCTGGCAGCGAAATGGGCGGCGAGCAAGTTTGCCTTCTCTGAAGAGTAAACAATTGGTTTGTTATTGTCGATGAGCGTTGGAACCGAAGATGCCGAGGAGTTTTTTATATTTTTTACAAATGACCAAAAATTTTTACTGCCTTTGGGACACTGCAGAATTTTTTGCCGTAATTTTTGGTCATGCAAAAATTTGGTTCTTTCTATAACGGAGTTGCAGGAGTTCCTTGCTTGTTTGTGCTTTTTCCGATTTTCCTCTGTAGGGTTGGCTTTGTAAGATCGGAAACTTACTTCTTTGAGCCTGATAGCTTCTTTACACTCAGAATTAAACCAAGACTTTTCTTTAGGTTTGATGCTTTTTACTCTGTTAGGAATAAAAGCACGCATCCCTAGAAGAATCACATTTGTGATCATTTCAGCACTGGCATCAATGTCACTATCGAGGAAGCATAGTGACCAGTTAAAGTTTCGGAAAAAGAAATTCAGGCCGTCCCAGTTGGCTTTCTCGTATTGCCAAACGGTCCTGGTGGGAAGTTTTTTCTTTAACTGGATGGGTGGGGGATGAGAAATTAGCTGAAATGATACAATGGTCTGAAGTGCCAAATGGAGAAGTTACACTTATTGGAATTATATGAAATTTAGTATTTTTGTTTGTATTTTTTTATAATCAGAGCGCACACAAGGGACCTTTTGTCACCCTTTTCATTGATAGCATTCTGCGCGGAGGAAAAGACAGAATGTGTCGATTAACATTGGTCTTGATTGCTTGCGAATCGAAAAGGCAATCGAAATGAATCCCTATATTTCACTTTACGTCCGAAATTGGGTTCAAGGGTTAACAGATGAGCATTTCTTGTGACACGAGTATTATGGGAGACATCTAAACGGAGAGGAATGCAGCTGCCCATTTCGAGTGAAATAATATAAAATAAACGATAAAATAAGAAAAGGCGTGAAACATTGCGTCAGTGGTCGAGAGGGGCAATTGTTTCAGAGGCAGTTCTATTTCCTATTAAATTTAACGCTCTTTTTTAAATTTTTAAAAAAATTGTTTTTGTCCATGACCGGAATTTTTCAGGCAACCTATTTGCAATGTATTCCTTGAACTATTATTATCATAAAAAAATAATTTGTGTCCATTAAATAGCTGGGTGCAGATCGTCGTACGGTATGATCTCCTACTAATAGAGCAGTTTTAGATATGTTTGCGAAGCACCTGAACAGAGATGGGAGTTTTACTCTACTTTTGAGCGTGTATACGCTTTGTTAATTAAAGCCATATCAGACGGGGAAATACAAGGTTAAACCAAGACTTTTTTTACTCTGTTAGGAATAAAAGCACGCATCCCAAGAAGAATCACATTTGTGCTCATTTCAGCACTGGCATCAATGTCCCTATCGAGGAAGCATAGTGACCAGTTAGAGTTACGGAAAAAATTATTCAGGCCATCCCAGTTGGCTTTCTCGTATTGCCAAAAGGTCCTGGCGGGAAGTTTTTCCTTAACTGGTCTGAACAATGGTCTGAAGTGCCAAATGGAGAAGTTACACTAATGGTATATTTATCAGGATGAGAAGTAAGAAACAAGTCAAGTGTATAGACGGCTTGCTCAGCAACATCCGGTACACGCGTTGGCACATCGATCAATTGGGTAAGGTGATTTAACCCGGCAAAGAGCCCGACATACCTTCCTTCGGGTGTTGTCTGACCAGAATAGCGGAGCCAATCGGAATTATGTACATTGAAATCGGCTGCAATAACGATTTCAGTGCGAGAACAAAGGAAAACAATTTTCGAGATGAATCAGACACCAAACTCGTTGCAAGTCGAATTACTGTCGAAATTTGGACTCCTGTAAATAAAACAATAATGAATGACATTTTTTTTTTATAATCAGCCCGCACTAAAGGGATTTTGACTACCCTTATAATGTTAATTAACACAGCCAGGGCCTAAGGAAAATAGGGAGGGATGTAAAAGGAGGTAACTATGCACATTTGTTTGAAAGTTCTGCACTTCAAAGTGGGAGGGAAAAACAGAGTCTGGCAAGGCATTCCACATTCGCATGGTAAGACTTAAGAAAGAATCCCTGTACTTGACCACGTCCGAATTTGGGCTCAAGGGTATACTGATGGGCATTTCTTGCAGTGCGAGTATTACGGTTGAAGTGTTTCAGGGGAGGAATGCAGCTGGCTATCTCGCTAGAGCATTGTTTATGGAAGTAGCGATATAATAATGAAAAGCAAGAAACATTACGTCTGCGCTCCAGAGATGTAAATGTTTCTGTTATTGTTCGATCGCCTATCATTTTTAAAGCTTTTTTTTGTATTCTATCTAGAAAACTCAAGTTTGTTACTGGAGTACCTGCCCAAATGTGGGAATTATACTCAAGTTTAGGGCGAATGTATGCTTTATATACTGTAGCCAGATCAGACAGGGTAAAGAACTTCTTGCATCTTCAAAGGAAACCTAAACATCTCGCAGCATTTTACAATGCTGTCAAGATCAGAATTTAATGAACTTATCATACGCTGCCGTTGCAGTTCCACATCCGAAGAACGAGGATATGAATCTGGAAAAGAATATGAGAAGCTGAGAGTACTGTCGTCAGCGAAACAATTGAAAAGATTAGTTGTTTAAGATAACAAGTCGTTGAAAAATATTAGGAAGAGTGTCGGAGACAAAACAGAGCCCTGGGGCACGCCAGCATTTATTTTCTGAGAATCAAACTTGAATCCGTCCAATACAACTTGTATTGACCGCTTCGAAAGGTAATTACTAATCCAACGAAGAAGAGATTCGTTGAGTCCAAATGCACGCATTTTCGATAAAAGAGCTTGATGCCAAACTCTATCGAATGCCTTAGAAATATCAAGTGCAATAATTTTGCTTTCCCCAAAACAATGGAGAGATTGGTTCTACTTTTCGGTGAGATATACCATCAAATCACCAGCTGACCTGTTGCTACGAAAGACGTACTTCCGGTCATTAAGAAGCTTTCGGTCCTCAAGATATTTCTTTAGCTGAAAATTAATCAGCGTTTACATGACCTTGGAAAGAAGCGACGTAAGTTAGTTTGTCGATAGTTTGAGGGAGAAGGAGATTCGCCTTTTTTAGGGATTGGCTAGAAAAATGCCGTTTTCCATCTACTTGGAAAGAGACCAGAGGAATAGGACAGATGGAAAAGCTTACGCAATGGTTTTGCCAGCGTTGAAGAACACCTGTTCAGAACAACAGCGGGGATACTATCCGGGCCAGCGGATTTGTGTATGGTAAGATCTTTTAATACTCTTGCGACTGTACGAGTGCGAAAGAAGATTGGTCCCATGAAATCATTTACGCTCTCGAGTACAGGAGGAGTACTAACACCTGCTGGCAGCGTTGAGTTAGCAGTGAATTGGGCTGCAAGCAGATCTGCTTTTTCTTGAGAACTCACAACAGGAGTATCATTGAAGACAAGCGTAGAAACCGATGATGACGTGGAGTTCTTTACGTTTTTAGCAAATGACCAAACATTTTATTGCCTTTGGGACATTGCAGTATTTGTTGAGGGATTTTTTGTTCATATACAAATAAAGTCTTGCGAATGTGAACATTACAGACCTTTCTAGCTTGCTGAAACTTTTTCCGGTTTTCCTCGGTTTTGTTGGCTTTATAACATCGGAAACTTACCTTTTTCAAGCTGATAATCTCTTTACAGCTCGAATCAAACCATGAGTTATCTTAAGATTTGATACTTTTTGACCTATTTGGGACAAAATTTTTTATACCTAAGAGGATAACATTTGTTACCATAACTGCGCTGGAGTCAATGCCACTACCGAGGAAGCAGAGCGACCAGTTAAAGATCCTAAAGAAATTATTGAGACCGTCCCAGTTGGCTCTCTCGTATTGCTTAACGGTTCTCCTAGGGAGTTTCTCTTCAACTGAGTTTTGTTGGCACGAGAGATTTGCAGAAATGACACAATGGTCTGATGTGCCTATAGGCAAAAAAACACGAATTTTGTGTTTATCAGGATCGGAGGTAAGAAATAAGTCAAGTGTGTTGGCGGCTTGGCCTGTGATGTCAGGAATTCGGGTTGGCTCATCAACAAGCTGAGTAAGTTGGTTTAATTTAGCAAAGATTTCAACATACCTTCCCTCGGGTGTTGTCTGGCCAGAATAGCGAAGCCAATTTGAATTGTGTACATTGAAATCACCCGTAATAATGATTTCAGTGTGAGGATAATGGGCAACAATACTTTGTATGGAGTCTGACAAAGCATCAAACTTGTTGGAAGTTGACACTCTATCCAAATTAGGGCTTCTATAGATAAAACAAGTATGTATGATGCGCTTGTTTACCGCGAATTTTAACCACATGAAGTTATAATCTGTATTTAAACACAGACTGTATTGTGGTAGAAGTTGGTAAAAAATAATGGCACTAAGTTATACCCATGAAGGTTAAATTCCGAGTGATCAGAATTTTCTCCTACTTGGATTTGTTTCACTTAATGCCAAATCAGCTGGCTTGTTTAACGAAGTATAAACATATGCAGCACAGACATATTTGAGCTTCACAAAAACAATTATTACTAGTGTTATGCCTTAATAATAATGGAGTTGATCCGCCCCTGGTTACTCAGAGAACATCAATTAATATATCCGATAACGATTTAGCTTAACCATAGAGACTTACCCCAATGATTAAACTAAATCGTCTGTAAGGAAGGAAATAGGGAAAGAAAAACAAGAGAAGGAGTTTACTCGCTGTAGTGTGTGTTTTTTTCTCGTTGGTGGGTATTGATAAAAACTTATTTTTGGGCGATTTTTTTATTTTTAAGCACAATTTATTTATGATATCTGCACTGAATTATGGATTTGGAAACTGAATAAATTTATTCTAGTACGCGCGTGAATGATTTTTGTTTCTTTTCTTATTTTCTAATTTTTGGATTATTGAGTTTGATTAGATAAAGGGATGGGATTTGAAATAAAACACAAAACAGGGATAGAGTAGACCGTTACTTGGCTTTCCCATGTCTTCCGCACGTGCGTAGCGGATGGGATGCTAATCGATACTGACATGCTTGCGGACAGTGTATTTGAGCCATAAGAAGTTAAAGTCCGTGTTGGATCATTGCCCATATTGGAGAAGGCTCTGGCAAGCAATATCATTCCTAACATACACCACGAGACCATAATTGGAAAAGAGTAATGGCACCAAACTATACCCATGTAGAGCAAGTTCTGATTAATCAGTATTTACTCCAACCTGGATTTCACTTAATGCCAAAACAGCTGGCCTGTATTGAACAGTGTAGACGTACACGTGAAAGAAATTCATTCTTAGGCCGCGAACATTAGAATATACGACACGAAAATCACTTACCATTTAAAAATACTTACTTACAAAACAAACTCAGATGCCCTTATCCATTTACCGCAAGCATAAGATGGTCATACGATGCCTACAGTAGATAAGAAAGAGGCAGTTAGGAACAAAGGTCTTGGGACAGCTAATAGGATATTTGCTACGCGAGTATATTATGATTTATTTATTTTTTTAACTTTTTTTCTTCTACAGCGCGAGTGGGCATCTTATCTTTCTTCTAACGACGCGAATGGATATTATTATATTATTTACAGCACACGCGAGTTTTTTTTTCTAATTTCTCAAACGTGTATTATTTTTTTAAAACACTCGCGATAACAATGCGCATAATTATTTTTGTTTGGCTTTCCGACGCCCGATCGACACTCCAAGTTGCTTTCGATTGTCGACATGTCATGTGGAGCTGAGGCTCTGGATGTTCTCCGGAGCCATCTGACTCTTTTCGTCCTCCCCTTTAAGCATCTTCCCTCCTTCCAGACCCGTAGGAGCTAAAGGCTTCATACATCGCCTGGTTGCTGAGTGAGATGGTGCTGTGGTTTTTCTGTCTTGTGCCTTGTCCGTTTTCTTTACTGAGGTACCTGATAGAGAAGAGGAGGTGGACGCACCCAGATTGCATGTGGAGCTGAGGCTCTGGATGTTTTCGGAGTGCGTTCCTCCTTCCCCCATCACCTTGTTGGTCTTCCTCCCTCCCAGGTCCGTCGGAGCCAGAGGCTCGGTGCAACACCTGGAGGTTGATTTAGACTGTGCAATGGTTTTTTCCGTAAAGAGTCCGTTGTATTCGTGTCTTTTGGAAAAGGTTTTGATGACACCAGCCCTTGCTTTGGATGGTCTTTGCCGATCCGAGCTCACATTCCATCCCCAGAGACAGCGCTGCCAGTGTACTAGCAGTAGGCTTGTTCTCCATTAGCTGGTGTTCCTAAAGATAGGCATGCGCGCTATATAATCTTTTCCGGTCCGTTTCAGTCAGTTCGTCCCACTTTTTCGTGCCAAATCTTTTGATTGTCGTCCTACAGTTCTTAGTCCTGCTACGTCTGGATGAAATTGACAATCTGGAGAGATTACAGCTCGCGATGGAGCTGCTGTCGCTGACACTTAGAATACTCTTCATGTCATCGGTCAGCCTGTGAGAGTCAATAACGTACAAAATTATATATTGTGTCGTTATTGCAAAAATGTGGGTCACACAATAGACCAATGCAGAAGAAAACAGTTTAACAACAGCAGGCAAGACAATTCGACACGATATGGAGCCAATCAAAATTCGGGAAACTACCAAAGACCTGGCCCGTCCAACATCCGGAAACAGGTAAAGCACATAAATGAATGTGTAAAAACGGTAATAAATCAGCTAAACCACTGTATCCGCAATCTCAGAATCGAAATTCAATTTCTCTGCAATCCACTATATCAAAACTCTGAGAATGAAGATTCAATATCTCTGCATCTACTGAATTCACTGTATCAAGAATCTCAGAATGAAGATCCAATTTCTCTGCATCCACTGAATCCACTGTTTCAAGAATCTCATAATAAAGATTCAATTTCTCTGAATCCGCTGTCCCAGAACAACAAATCAAACACTCTGAATCCACTGTCTCATAACCAAAAATCAAATTCATTTCGTGCACAGTCTCTAAATATAGATTCAAATCAATCAAAATCAGAATCACTATATCCAAATTCTAAATCTTCTATTTAAACACGCGATAAAATTCCTCTGCAAAAATCACAAAATCGGTCTCAAATTCCTAAATTCTCTTTTCCAAACCTTAAGTCAACTCAAGAAAATTCTGAACAAAAAAACATCTACATATTCCAACCCATTTAGAAAGAAAGACGTGGAGTTGCCAAATTTTAACAAAAAAAGAGATAATGTTCCTCCTAAACCTAAATACGACAAAGACTATACAAGAAAATCAAATATTATACTAAACCAAAATCACCGGCAAAACAGAAGTACCGCACAAATAAATAATATACAAGATTTCCTAAACGGACCATTGAGCTCTGATCTGAATAATTCACGTACTCCTGAAATAATACAAAATCATAAAGAAAAATCTAAACCTGTTGCTCATATAGGCTGTTTAAACAATGCTTCTAGTTTAAAAAGCGAAATTAACATAGCTTCTAAAGATACTAACTTCAATCAAAACATTATGCTTTTAGACACAGGTGCAAGCTTGAGTTTAATAAAAATAAATAAATTAAATAAATAGCTTTGGGTTCATACTAACAATATAACTGAATTAAAAGGCAACACAAGGCACACTTTTTCTGAATAAAGAAATAACACCAGGAGTAAATCTAAAATACTTATTTCATATAGTAGTAGTAATGACTACTATATTTATAATCTAAATTCATTCGATACTCAAACTCATATTAACGACAGATTGAGTACAATTCAAAACCAACTTCCACTAGATCACCTAAATAGTGAAGAAAAGAAAGCGATTATTGATATCTGCCATAATTGCAACCATTTATTTTTCCTCGATTGCGATACTCTGTCAATTACCTCTAAGATTACACATCAAATAAATACAAACACAAATTTACCCGCAGTTAACATTAGACCAAATGAAACAAATGAAATAAATAATCAAGTAGACAAAATGTTGCAGACGATATAATTAGACCCAGTTCAAGTCCATGGTAGTGCCCCGTGGCTTAGTGGTTAGTGTGTCGGACTGCTAAGCGAAAGAACCTGGGTTCAAATCCAGCTCATAGCCACCTTTTTTTCTGGGGTACTGCCTCTTGAGAGGAACTGACAAAACCTCCAAGAGTAAAATTTGTCTCGAAAAAGTGCATCTCATGTAGCCGTTCGGACTCGGCGGTAAACTATAGTTCCCTTCCATTCTTGCAGAATAACAACACACACACAGGAATGGTTGAGAGTATAAGTCACTAGGCCTTGGCTCCTTAAGGAGCTGTCGCGCCAATAAATGTATTTATTTATTTTATTCAAGTCCATGGAATGCCCCTCTTCTAGTCGTGCCAAAGAAAGTAAAACAGAAGTCGAGAGTAGTAGTGGACTACGGGAAACTAAAGGAAGTGATAATTGCGGATGCGTATCCAATACCTAATATTAAAGACGCCCTCGAACAATTGGGCGATTCAAAGTACTTTACTTTACAACACTAGATCTAGCCAGTAGATTTCATCAAATTGAAGTTAATGAGGAAGACAAAGTAAAGACAGCATTCAGCACACCAAATGGACATTTCGAGTTCGGTTTACGTAATGCTCCTCCTACTTTTCAGCGGTTGATGAATAAAGTCCTTACAGAGCTACAAGGTATAAAATGTTTAGTCTATCTAGATGATATAATGATATACGGAAAGAATCTGGATGATTACAACAAAAAATTAATTGAGGTATTTAGAAGCTTTGGTTGGCAACTCTGCTGTGAAAGTGGTTTTATCAATTTATTTTACGCTCTCGCAATTTATTTCATTTATACAAATAAAAATTTATTATAAATTAACTAAGAAAAGTTTTAAATAAGACTTTTTCTTCCATTGAAATATATATAAGTGCAAATATATCAGGTAAAAATTGTTATATTTGTCCTTATAATATCTGCCCAACTTGTCACATGACCGACAACAACAAAAGGAAATTAAACGAAACCTCTCCAAAAGAAAATCGTAAATTTAAAACGTCATTTATCAGCAGAACATTAAAACTTGAAAAAATCCAATTAATATGTCTACGAGTATTTCTGAAGCCGATCACCACTGTATCCACAATCTCAGAATCGAAATTCAATTTCTCTGCAATCCACTATATCAAAACTCTGAGAATGAAGATTCAATATCTCTGCATCTACTGAATTCACTGTATCAAGAATCTCAGAATGAAGATCCAATTTCTCTGCATCCACTGAATCCACTGTTTCAAGAATCTCATAATAAAGATTCAATTTCTCTGAATCCGCTGTCCCAGAACAACAAATCAAACACTCTGAATCCACTGTCTCATAACCAAAAATCAAATTCATTTCGTGCACAGTCTCTTAATATAGATTCAAATCAATCAAAATCAGAATCACTATATCCAAATTCTAAATCTTCTATTTAAACACGCGATAAAATTCCTCTGCAAAAATCACAAAATCGGTCTCAAATTCCTAAATTCTCTTTTCCAAACCTTAAGTCAACTCAAGAAAATTCTGAACAAAAAAACATCTACATATTCCAACCCATTTAGAAAGAAAGACGTGGAGTTGCCAAATTTTAACAAAAAAAGAGATAATGTTCCTCCTAAACCTAAATACGACAAAGACTATACAAGAAAATCAAATATTATACTAAACCAAAATCACCGGCAAAACAGAAGTACCGCACAAATAAATAATATACAAGATTTCCTAAACGGACCATTGAGCTCTGATCTGAATAATTCACGTACTCCTGAAATAATACAAAATCATAAAGAAAAATCTAAGCCTGTTGCTCATATAGGCTGTTTAAACAATGCTTCTAGTTTAAAAAGCGAAATTAACATAGCTTCTAAAGATACTAACTTCAATCAAAACATTATGCTTTTAGACACAGGTGCAAGCTTGAGTTTAATAAAAATAAATAAATTAAATAAATAGCTTTGGGTTCATACTAACAATATAACTGAATTAAAAGGCAACACAAGGCACACTTTTTCTGAATAAAGAAATAACACCAGGAGTAAATCTAAAATACTTATTTCATATAGTAGTAGTAATGACTACTATATTTATAATCTAAATTCATTCGATACTCAAACTCATATTAACGACAGATTGAGTACAATTCAAAACCAACTTCCACTAGATCACCTAAATAGTGAAGAAAAGAAAGCGATTATTGATATCTGCCATAATTGCAACCATTTATTTTTCCTCGATTGCGATACTCTGTCAATTACCTCTAAGATTACACATCAAATAAATACAAACACAAATTTACCCGCAGTTAACATTAGACCAAATGAAACAAATGAAATAAATAATCAAGTAGACAAAATGTTGCAGACGATATAATTAGACCCAGTTCAAGTCCATGGTAGTGCCCCGTGGCTTAGTGGTTAGTGTGTCGGACTGCTAAGCGAAAGAACCTGGGTTCAAATCCAGCTCATAGCCACCTTTTTTTCTGGGGTACTGCCTCTTGAGAGGAACTGACAAAACCTCCAAGAGTAAAATTTGTCTCGAAAAAGTGCATCTCATGTAGCCCTTCGGACTCGGCGGTAAACTATAGTTCCCTTCCATTCTTGCAGAATAACAACACACACACAGGAATGGTTGAGAGTATAAGTCACTAGGCCTTGGCTCCTTAAGGAGCTGTCGCGCCAATAAATGTATTTATTTATTTTATTCAAGTCCATGGAATGCCCCTCTTCTAGTCGTGCCAAAGAAAGTAAAACAGAAGTCGAGAGTAGTAGTGGACTACGGGAAACTAAAGGAAGTGATAATTGCGGATGCGTATCCAATACCTAATATTAAAGACGCCCTCGAACAATTGGGCGATTCAAAGTACTTTACTTTACAACACTAGATCTAGCCAGTAGATTTCATCAAATTGAAGTTAATGAGGAAGACAAAGTGAAGACAGCATTCAGCACACCAAATGGACATTTCGAGTTCGGTTTACGTAATGCTCCTCCTACTTTTCAGCGGTTGATGAATAAAGTCCTTACAGAGCTACAAGGTATAAAATGTTTAGCCTATCTAGATGATATAATGATATACGGAAAGAATCTGGATGATTACAACAAAAAATTAATTGAGGTATTTAGAAGCTTTGGTTGGCAACTCTGCTGTGAAAGTGGTTTTATCAATTTATTTTACGCTCTCGCAATTTATTTCATTTATACGAATAAAAATTTATTATAAATTAACTAAGAAAAGTTTTAAATAAGACTTTTTCTTCCATTGAAATATATATAAGTGCAAATATATCAGGTAAAAATTGTTATATTTGTCCTTATAATATCTGCCCAACTTGTCACATGACCGACAACAACAAAAGGAAATTAAACGAAACCTCTCCAAAAGAAAATCGTAAATTTAAAACGTCATTTATCAGCAGAACATTAAAACTTGAAAAAATCCAATTAATATGTCTACGAGTATTTCTGAAGCCGATCTCCAAAAAATTAAAACAATAATCGATAAATAGAGATGCAAGGTCGTGAATTAAAAGCAAAGAATATAATCCTCACTCTTCCCAAAGATCATGTTGACACACAAACACAATTTAATTCAATCACCCAGCTCCTGCTTGACGATCCGTATCAAATAACAGATTTGACGAAGTTGAGTGAAAATGGAAATATAATTAAAATTAAAATCAACACTGGATCTAAGTAAAATGCCATGAAAATGCTACGCTAAAAGGCATAGGCACTTTTATTCAACGTGATCTTACAAAACAAGCACAACACAAACGCCGTATCCTTTTAACTACCGGAAAATCATGAAGTCAAAAAACCCATCAGAAAGAATACAAATTAAAAACAACTCTGATAAAATATTTTATTTAAACGACAATAATAAATTACAATATAAAAATGAGGACGGAGAAAAACACCTGCGAGATATGTTTGGTTTTGGTGAACTTGACTTCAAAGATGTCAAACTGATAACGATGTCAAATAGACGGCACAATTGGTCGAAACCAGATCTTGACGCTGCTTGACCAGTGATGCCACTTTATCAAAACTTACCAAATTCTAGTACGTTAGCACGAAATTGAAACTGTGATGCCGTCAGCTCAATATCTTTTTTACTTGTAATATTTTATATTATAATGTGTCCGGTCTTAGTAACAAATTATTATATATAGATTTTTTCAATTATGTCAAAGATTTTGATATATTCTGTTTGTATGAATCACATGTTACTTATGAAAATTTAAAAAAATTCACGAAATATTTTAATGGTTATAAAATTGTCTCAAATGCTGCTGTAAGAACTTTTATAAAAGAACGCGTAAGTGGCGGAACACCGTACGGAATAAGAACATCGATATTAAAATCATACGATTTTGAAGTAATAGAAGGCTCAACCGTTATAAAACTTTTAAATAGAAATGATATATACATTGTCCCGTTCTATATAAATTGTATTAAATGGTCCGATGACTATGAACGACTTAACAACATTATGTTACACCTGGCAAACAAAAATGTATTAGTGATCGGTGATTTTAATGCAAGAACCAGCAATCGTCAAAATACCACAGTCCGTTACACCAGCAATCCTACTTTAAACAACGAGGAGAGAAATTCGAAGGACAGTGTATGTAATCAAAATGGTACGAAATTACTTGATTTGTTTCAGATGTACGATTTTAATTTTTAAAACGGATGTGCAAATGGAGACACCGAAGGGCATTTCACTTTTATTGGAGGACAGGGTAAATCTGTAATTGACTATTGTGCGGTAAACAATGATTGGAATGATTTAGTCTCCAAATTCGAAGTACAATGTAAGAATTTCTCCGATCACTTGCCTACTATTGTGGTAAAGGTAAATGTTGCGTCATCAGAGCAAAGGGACCTCAAACTATTGCCTCGATTAAATTGGAAACAGGATGATTAATTGGTTTATCGAAACAAGTTGAACGCTAATCTTTTAAGTCTAAGCGAGATATCTGAGTCAGTTGAAGTACATTCCAATCAACTTATTTCTTGTACAAGAAATTCTTCATCAAAAACCATTACACATAACTGTAAGAAGTTCAAGAATAAGTGGTTTGATAATGATTGTATGAATGCCTGAAGAAAATCATTTGCTCTTTTTAATGTGATGAGAAACTCCAACTTCATCTATCGAGACCTTAAAAATTGGTATATAGAAGCAAATTCTTGACCTGGTGAAGACGGAATCCCATACGAATTCTTCAAAAGCTCTACTCCAGCGTTTATATGTCGACTTAAAACATTCTTCCACAAAGTTTATTTGAATGAAGATGAACCTTCATCGTTCAAAACTTCTTTAATATTCCCGATCCACAAAAAAGGAGATTTGAATAATGTAGAAAATTATCGCGGTATCTCGTTCATGAACGTGCTGGCTGAACTGTTTTGTGGAATATTTGCCAATAGACTAGAAAGATGGTTAGAATCGAACAGCATCCTTTCGGAATTTCAAGCTGCTTTCAGGAAAGGATGCTCAACCGGGGACCATATTTTCACGCTGACATCCATTGTAAGAGCATATCAAGCAAGAAATAAAAAAATATACGCGTTATTCGTCGACTTCAAGTCAGCGTTTGATCTTGTAAAACGTAATGCACTTTTTAACAAACTATCGCAACTAGGTATATCCACAAAGTATATTCATGTTTTTGAAGGAGATGTATAGAGACTCAAAAGCAGCTGTTTGGGATGGTTCGCACTACTCACAATGGTTTGAAACAGACTCTGGTGTGAAGCAAGGATGACCTCTAAGCGCTCTTTTGTTCTCGTTATTTATTAACGATGTTGTAACGCACTTACCAGGAGGAATACGAATAGTTGAAAAGATAGTTAATGTACTTCTATACGCTGATGATATAGTGCTGCTGTCAGAATCACCCGAAAATCTCCAATTGATGATTAACCGCTTAGCCGAGTGTTGCAGTAAATGGGGGCTCGCTATTAACACTGACAATTCAGGGACAGCTAATAGGATATTTGCTACGCGAGTATATTATGATTTATTTTTTTTTAACTTTTTTTCTTCTACAGCGCGAGTGGGCATCTTATCTTTCTTCTAACGACGCGAATGGATATTATTATATTATTTACAGCACACGCGAGTTTTTTTTTCTAATTTCTCAAACGTGTATTATTTTTTTAAAACACTCGCGATAACAATGCGCATAATTATTTTTGTTTGGCTTTCCGACGCCCGATCGACACTCCAAGTTGCTTTCGATTGTCGACATGTCATGTGGAGCTGAGGCTCTGGATGTTCTCCGGAGCCATCTGACTCTTTTCGTCCTCCCCTTTAAGCATCTTCCCTCCTTCCAGACCCGTAGGAGCTAAAGGCTTCATACATCGCCTGGTTGCTGAGTGAGATGGTGCTGTGGTTTTTCGGTCTTGTGCCTTGTCCGTTTTCTTTACTGAGGTACCTGATAGAGAAGAGGAGGTGGACGCACCCAGATTGCATGTGGAGCTGAGGCTCTGGATGTTTTCGGAGTGCGTTCCTCCTTCCCCCATCACCTTGTCGGTCTTCCTCCCTCCCAGGTTCGTCGGAGCCAGAGGCTCGGTGCAACACCTGGAGGTTGATTTAGACTGTGCAATGGTTTTTTCCGTAAAGAGTCCCTTGTATTCGTGTCTTTTGGAAAAGGTTTTGATGACACCAGCCCTTGCTTTGGATGGTCTTTGCCGATCCGAGCTCACATTCCATCCCCAGAGACAGCGCTGCCAGTGTACTAGCAGTAGGCTTGTTCTCCATTAGCTGGTGTTCCTAAAGATAGGCATGCGCGCTATATAATCTTTTCCGGTCCGTTTCAGTCAGTTCGTCCCACTTTTTCGTGCCAAATCTTTTGATTGTCGTCCTACAGTTCTTAGTCCTGCTACGTCTGGATGAAATTGACAATCTGGAGAGATTACAGCTCGCGATGGAGCTGCTGTCGCTGACACTTAGAATACTCTTCATGTCATCGTCAGCGGGACTAACGCTTATTTCATCATCCACTCTGGCGAAGGAATTGAGGGGAAGGTTCTCTTCCTCGTCAGTAAGTGTTCGTTTTTGTGAATCGGCAAGAGTAGAGCCGGAGGTGCCCGATTCATGCACCTTAGTCCCTGTGTTTTTGTTGGTATCATTTGTGTTGTTTGTTCTTAGTGTTTGAAATAAAGCCCGTCTGCAACACCCCCTTTAGCAGATAAGGCTTTTACCCTCTGATTTTGCTTGTTTCAAAGAGGTTCCGTTAAAATACAGCTGGTATACCCCCTGGATGCAAAATATCCAAGGGGCACGGGTCACATGACACTACTTTGATGTAATTGCCGTTCATGAACAATGGTAATTGGAGTATGTTTAGATATTACGACAGAAAACAGCATTGAGTTTTCGAAGCATTAAATCCTATACCATTTCTTTTACCCCATTTTTTTCAAATTCTCTACCATCGTAATGTTATGTTTGATTTTTAGATTTTTTTTTTGACGAGTCTATAACTTGCCTCATAGTCAAAGTACCTTTAATCGCAAGTTAAAAGCGCCAACCTGCGAAATGCGAGAAACAAACGTGTGTGTCTGCTTGGTGCTTCGAGGTCCTTAGACTAAATCGGCTCTAACTTGGTCATTTATATTTATATTATAGACTATTGTTGAAATCCTTAAAAGATTGCCAAATCGTGTGTACTTTTTTTTATAACGGTTCAAATTTGAAAAATGACTTTAAATCACGTAAAGAACGTGGGGAGGTTATAAAAACTCAAACTTCAAATTTGTTATCATAAATGTGATGAAAAATTTCAAAATTGACGAATGTTTCAAGTGTGATAAATGTCTAAAAAAAGAACACAAATTTACAACACGAAAAAGTTTATAACTTCCGAAATAAGAACTGTATTATTATGTTTTAAGCCTCCAAAAATTGCCAATTAACAGGACTTGTTTTGTATGTAAACAAATGACAGCCCCTAAAACGAGATTAAACATGTTGCACCTTATTTTAAATTTCACTCCTTTTACACAAATTTGATAAAAAAAAATTCACCTTAGGGAAAACTTATTTTCACTAAAATGAGTGCTATCGTTTGCTTTTCAAATGTTTCGTAATTTTTGGACATTAAAAATAACCGTTTTGCCGTAAATGGAAATTTTATGGAAGCACATTGTGATTTTTCAATTAAAATCACTCCGACCTTCAGTCACACATTCACTCATAATTTCTGAAAACTTAATGGATTCCAACCATTTATAATTAAATCAATAGATTTAATAACTACCGTTTCAAAAATTTATAAACCAATGCAGGCGACGTCCCACAAGCTGAAAATAGTCTTCTAGAAATAAATTTTTTCAAAAGCCAACACACGATATTTTCTGAATATCTTTTTGACCGATGTAAAAATTTAATCCTGATGGCAATGCACAGCCCAAACATATAGATTTTCGCACACACCCAACGAGATTAGCAACGCTAATCGCCAGATGTCGTTTTTCGGAGTTATGGTCTGTTAAAAATTCAAAATGCCTAAAACGGACAATCTTTAAAAAATTACCAAAAATCAAACACAAATAAGATAGAGAAATTATATACATGATTTTATGTTTATATAAATTAGATTCTTTAAAACGAAAATAATATAAACTACCTTTATAAAAAAATCTTTTTTTGTTTAGATTGTTAAATTTTCAAATGAGAATGTGTAGCCAACCCAAAACTGAAGACAAGGAATCGCCATTGGGCAAGGTATACCCATGTAGAGCAAATTCTAATTAATAAGTATTTACTCCAACCTGAGCTTCACTTAGTGCCAAAACAGTTGGCCTGTATTGTACAGTAGAGATGTACACATGAAAGATACCCTTATCTATTTACCGCAAACATTTTATGAAGGTCATACAATGCTTCCAACAAATAGAAAGATGCAGACAAGCAAAAAGGTGTTTGAATAGAGGGGGGATTTGCGTCGCGAATGGTATTTTATTCTTTTCTACGAGTACACTTCGCACACTGCTTTTTTCGGGACCAATGAATTTTTATTTTTTTGCGTATATATTTTTTCTCAATGCCCGCACTCAGGTCTTGTGCCATTAAAATGGAGACCACACACAATTCCCAAGAATCGCTTGCAAGACACATGACATAATTCGATTATTACTGAAGGCTCCTCATGTGTCATATGTTACACTTTAAAAGGAACAGCGATCGAACTATGTCAACCAAACAACAAAACAATGACATGGAGTGCAAGTATGTCAATTACAATATATGGTGCACTCGTTGTGTAAATAAACAATATGTGTCAAGGCAAGTGAAGTAAAGTAGAATGCGTGGTTGACTTGAAAGAAGTGATGATCTAGGTTTCGGAATAGGTAACGAAAAAAATAATGAGTAGAGTTCGAGTCACTCTCATTTTTAACGTAAACCAAACAGATTGTTTTTCTTGTGTTCTCACGGAACATAACATTGGTGGCAGCGGTGGGATAAACAAAATAAAGCATCTGATTTTAATCCCGAAACATGTCCCAACACAAACAAAAATTAAGCGAAATCAAATAATAGTAACAACTTTAAATAAAAAAAAGACAGAGTGAGAGTAAAAAAAAATAATAAGTGACTGAAAAAACAAAAGAGTTAATTTACAAAAAAAAGGGAACAACATCCCACAGAGGTAAGCGAATTCCTGTGGTCAAAAGAAAGAAGGAAGGAAGAAATTGCCACGCTGAGGCAATCAAAACCATCATCATCGTCATAACCAACACCATTATCAACATTATCCTCAACATCATAATCAACATTTTCAACACCATTATCAGCATCAACAATGTCATTGTAAGAAATAATACATATAAGTTATACAATATTAATATTAATTTTTTTTTGGCATACCTACATATGTATTTATATATTTTTTTTGATGTAACCAGTTTTTCTTTTGGTTAGTAATTCATACACTCCCATCCTTATTGTTGGCCCATACCTACAAGTCTGACACAATTTCTTAAATTCGTGTCTGAATTCAATTTAAACATTTCACTTAGAACTCGAAAAATCCCGCGTTCCCGTAGATCACCAGAAAGTGATCTTTCTGTTCGTAAAACAAAAACACGCGTGCAGCCTCTAACTCCGATTGAGATTAAGTCCGATTTCCTCTTTTGCTCACTAAACAGAAAAGTAATGACTTTTAAAGTGCCACAAAGCCATAAAACTCATACCTGAGTTTGATGGAAGTGCAAAGGATTTAGATAGGTTTATTCAATTAGTAGACTTACAATCAAACAAAACCTCCACTGAACCCAAGTCAACGGATGAGGCTGAACTTCTTCATATTGTTAAATAAAAATTAACAAGCCAGGCATATACCGTTATTATCAAATATAACAATTAAAATGCCTGCGAAGAAGTTAAAGAAGCTCTTATAAAGAACTTCCGAAAAATTAGATCTGAACAAGTTATACAGACTGGAGTTTTTCAGTTATAAGGAACCTGTGAAGTCTTACGCAAAAAGAGCTTATGCCCTTTTTGATGAGCTCAACAACGCAAATGCTAGCATAAGAGACGATGCTGCTAACACATTCATCAGAAGCCTTAACACCAAAACGATTCTAAACAGGTTTTGCAATAGGCTTATACCCCAGTTAAAAACTTTGGTGAAAAGCGCCAGGTGTAATGATTTGGACGAAGCTCTAGGTATTGCAATGACGAAGAAAAACTTCTTACCACTGCCAATGATGAAAACAAATACTGTCACCACTTCCGAAAAAAGACACACAACACAACAGATTGTCGTCTTCAGCCAAAGGAAAACAGAACTTACAGGTCGAATCCCAATACAAGTCAGCCTGTGAGAGTCAATAACGTACAAAATTATATATTGTGTCGTTATTGCAAAAATGTGGGTCACACAATAGACCAATGCAGAAGAAAACAGTTTAACAACAGCAGGCAAGACAATTCGACACGATATGGAGCCAATCAAAATTCGGGAAACTACCAAAGACCTGGCCCGTCCAACATCCGGAAACAGGTAAAGCACATAAATGAATGTGTAAAAACGGTAATAAATCAGCTAAACCACTGTATCCGCAATCTCAGAATCGAAATTCAATTTCTCTGCAATCCACTATATCAAAAATCTGAGAATGAAGATTCAATATCTCTGCATCTACTGAATTCACTGTATCAAGAATCTCAGAATGAAGATCCAATTTCTCTGCATCCACTGAATCCACTGTTTCAAGAATCTCATAATAAAGATTCAATTTCTCTGAATCCGCTGTCCCAGAACAACAAATCAAACACTCTGAATCCACTGTCTCATAACCAAAAATCAAATTCATTTCGTGCACAGTCTCTAAATATAGATTCAAATCAATCAAAATCAGAATCACTATATCCAAATTCTAAATCTTCTATTTAAACACGCGATAAAATTCCTCTGCAAAAATCACAAAATCGGTCTCAAATTCCTAAATTCTCTTTTCCAAACCTTAAGTCAACTCAAGAAAATTCTGAACAAAAAAACATCTACATATTCCAACCCATTTAGAAAGAAAGACGTGGAGTTGCCAAATTTTACCAAAAAAAGTGATAATGTTCCTCCTAAACCTAAATACGACAAAGACTATACAAGAAAATCAAATATTATACTAAACCAAAATCACCGGCAAAACAGAAGTACCGCACAAATAAATAATATACAAGATTTCCTAAACGGACCATTGAGCTCTGATCTGAATAATTCACGTACTCCTGAAATAATACAAAATCATAAAGAAAAATCTAAGCCTGTTGCTCATATAGGCTGTTTAAACAATGCTTCTAGTTTAAAAAGCGAAATTAACATAGCTTCTAAAGATACTTACTTCAATCAAAACATTATGCTTTTAGACACAGGTGCAAGCTTGAGTTTAATAAAAATAAATAAATTAAATAAATAGCTTTGGGTTAATACTAACAATATAACTGAATTAAAAGGCAACACAAGGCACACTTTTTCTGAATAAAGAAATAACACCAGGAGTAAATCTAAAATACTTATTTCATATAGTAGTAGTAATGACTACTATATTTATAATCTAAATTCATTCGATACTCAAACTCATATTAACGACAGATTGAGTACAATTCAAAACCAACTTCCACTAGATCACCTAAATAGTGAAGAAAAGAAAGCGATTATTGATATCTGCCATAATTGCAACCATTTATTTTTCCTCGATTGCGATACTCTGTCAATTACCTCTAAGATTACACATCAAATAAATACAAACACAAATTTACCCGCAATTAACATTAGACCAAATGAAACAAATGAAATAAATAATCAATTAGACAAAATGTTGCAGACGATATAATTAGACCAAGTTCAAGTCCATGGTAGTGCCCCGTGGCTTAGTGGTTAGTGTGTCGGACTGCTAAGCGAAAGAACCTGGGTTCAAATCCAGCTCATAGCCACCTTTTTTTCTGGGGTACTGCCTCTTGCGAGGAACTGACAAAACCTCCAAGAGTAAAATTTGTCTCGAAAAAGTGCATCTCATGTAGCCGTTCGGACTCGGCGGTAAACTATAGTTCCCTTCCATTCTTGCAGAATAACAACACACACACAGGAATGGTTGAGAGTATAAGTCACTAGGCCTTGGCTCCTTAAGGAGCTGTCGCGCCAATAAATGTATTTATTTATTTTATTCAAGTCCATGGAATGCCCCTCTTCTAGTCGTGCCAAAGAAAGTAAAACAGAAGTCGAGAGTAGTAGTGGACTACGGGAAACTAAAGGAAGTGATAATTGCGGATGCGTATCCAATACCTAATATTAAAGACGTCCTCGAACAATTGGGCGATTCAAAGTACTTTACTTTACAACACTAGATCTAGCCAGTAGATTTCATCAAATTGAAGTTAATGAGGAAGACAAAGTGAAGACAGCATTCAGCACACCAAATGGACATTTCGAGTTCGGTTTACGTAATGCTCATCCTACTTTTCAGCGGTTGATGAATAAAGTCCTTACAGAGCTACAAGGTATAAAATGTTTAGTCTATCTAGATGATATAATGATATACGGAAAGAATCTGGATGATTACAACAAAAAATTAATTGAGGTATTTAGAAGCTTTGGTTGGCAACTCTGCTGTGAAAGTGGTTTTATCAATTTATTTTACGCTCTCGCAATTTATTTCATTTATACAAATAAAAATTTATTATAAATTAACTAAGAAAAGTTTTAAATAAGACTTTTTCTTCCATTGAAATATATATAAGTGCAAATATATCAGGTAAAAATTGTTATATTTGTCCTTATAATATCTGCCCAACTTGTCACATGACCGACAACAACAAAAGGAAATTAAACGAAACCGTTCCAAAAGAAAATCGTAAATTTAAAACGTCATTTATCAGCAGAACATCAAAACTTGAAAAAATCCAATTAATATGTCTACGAGTATTTCTGAAGCCGATCTCCAAAGAATTAAAACAATAATCGATAAATAGAGATGCAAGGTCGTGAATTAAAAGCAAAGAATATAATCCTCACTCTTCCCAAAGATCATGTTGACACACAAACACAAATTAATTCAATCACCCAGCTCCTGCTTGACGATCCGTATCAAATAACAGATTTGACGAAGTTGAGTGAAAATGGAAATATAATTAAAATTAAAATCAACACTGGATCTAAGTAAAATGCCATGAAAATGCTACGCTAAAATGCATAGGCACTTTTATTCAACGTGATCTTACAAAACAAGCACAACACAAACGCCGTATCCTTTTAACTACCGGAAAATCATGAAGTCAAAAAACCCATCAGAAAGAATACAAATTAAAAACAACTCTGATAAAATATTTTATTTAAACGACAATAATAAATTACAATATAAAAATGAGGACGGAGAAAAACACCTGCGAGATATGTTTGGTTTTGGTGAACTTGACTTCAAAGATGTCAAACTGATAACGATGTCAAATAGACGGCACAATTGGTCGAAACCAGATCTTGACGCTGCTGGACCAGTGATGCCACTTTATCAAAATTTACCAAATTCTAGTACGTTAGCACGAAATTGAAACTGTGATGCCGTCAGCTCAATATCTTTTTTACTTGTAATATTTTATATTATAATGTGTCCGGTCTTAGTAACAAATTATTATATATAGATTTTTTCAATTATGTCAAAGATTTTGATATATTCTGTTTGTATGAATCACATGTTACTTATGAAAATTTAAAAAAATTCACGAAATATTTTAATGGTTATAAAATTGTCTCAAATGCTGCTGTAAGAACTTTTATAAAAGAACGCGTAAGTGGCGGAACACCGTACGGAATAAGAACATCGATATTAAAATCATACGATTTTGAAGTAATAGAAGGCTCAACCGTTATAAAACTTTTAAATAGAAATGATATATACATTGTCCCGTTCTATATAAATTGTATTAAATGGTCCAATGACTATGAACGACTTAACAACATTATGTTACACCTGGCAAACAAAAATGTATTAGTGATCGGTGATTTTAATGCAAGAACCAGCAATCGTCAAAATACCACAGTCCGTTACACCAGCAATCCTACTTTAAACAACGAGGAGAGAAATTCGAAGGACAGTGTATGTAATCAAAATGGTACGAAATTACTTGATTTGTTTCAGATGTACGATTTTAATTTTTAAAACGGATGTGCAAATGGAGACACCGAAGGGCATTTCACTTATATTGGAGGACAGGGTAAATCTGTAATTGACTATTGTGCGGTAAACAATGATTGGAATGATTTAGTCTCCAAATTCGAAGTACAATGTAAGAATTTCTCCGATCACTTGCCTATGATTGTGGAATAAGTAAATGTTGCGTCATCAGAGCAAAGGGACCTCAAACTATTGCCTCGATTAAATTGGAAACAGGATGATTAATTGGTTTATCGAAACAAGTTGAACGCTAATCTTTTAAGTCTAAGCGAGATATCTGAGTCAGTTGAAGTACATTCCAATCAACTTATTTCTTGTACAAGAAATTCTTCATCAAAAACCATTACACATAACTGTAAGAAGTTCAAGAATAAGTGGTTTGATAATGATTGTATGAATGCCTGAAGAAAATCATTTGCTCTTTTTAATGTGATGAGAGACTCCAACTTCATCTATCGAGACCTTAAAAATTGGTATATAGAAGCAAATCCTTAATATAAAAATTTATGCAAACAAAAGAAAACGGAATAATTTAACAACAAACAAGCACTTAAACTTGGTCAAACAAAAGATTCGAAAGAGTTTTGGAAAGTGACAAAAGAAATCAACGGAACAAATTTTACCATAGGTACAGGAGTATCAGCCGAAGTTCTTTCGATCCACTTCAAAAATTTGTTTTATGGAAAATCTGGTCTACTTTTTATGTATGCTGAGCCTTTTTCTACTGACAAGATCCTAGATAGTGAAATAACACTGGAAGAAGTTCAAGATGTAATCACTAACGCGAAGAACGGCAAAGCACCTGGTGAAGACGGAATCCCATACGAATTCTTCAAAAGCTCTACTCCAGCGTTTATATGTCGACTTAAAACATTCTTCCACAAAGTTTATTTGAATGAAGATGAACCTTCATCGTTCAAAACTTCTTTAATATTCCCGATCCACAAAAAAGGAGATTTGAATAATGTAGAAAATTATCGCGGTATCTCGTTCATGAACGTGCTGGCTGAACTGTTTTGTGGAATATTTGCCAATAGACTAGAAAGATGGTTAGAATCGAACAGCATCCTTTCGGAATTTCAAGCTGCGTTCAGGAAAGGATGCTCAACCGGGGACCATATTTTCACGCTGACATCCATTGTAAGAGCATATCAAGCAAGAAATAAAAAAATATACGCGTTATTCGTCGACTTCAAGTCAGCGTTTGATCTTGTAAAACGTAATGCACTTTTTAACAAACTATCGCAACTAGGTATATCCACAAAGTATATTCATGTTTTTGAAGGAGATGTATAGAGACTCAAAAGCAGCTGTTTGGGATGGTTCGCACTACTCACAATGGTTTGAAACAGACTCTGGTGTGAAGCAAGGATGACCTCTAAGCGCTCTTTTGTTCTCGTTATTTATTAACGATGTTGTAACGCACTTACCAGGAGGAATACGAATAGTTGAAAAGATAGTTAATGTACTTCTATACGCTGATGATATAGTGCTGCTGTCAGAATCACCCGAAAATCTCCAATTGATGATTAACCGCTTAGCCGAGTGTTGCAGTAAATGGGGGCTCGCTATTAACACTGACAATTCAGAAGTGGTGCTTTTTTCTAGATCTAACCGGAACCAAAACTCTTGTAGTTGGAATTTTGATGGAAACCGATTAGAGATAGCAGATGAGTACAAATATTTGGGAGTTAAACTAAATAAGACTATTAATTTCTCCAAGCACCTTGATGAGAAAGCCAAATATGCCCAAAGCTATGGCTCTATACGAAATGAGAAACAAAGACTGGTGGGCGGTAAGGTGGATAAGCTTAGGACAAGCTTGTGGAGAAGTAGTGACGTTCGATCTATACAACTAAGGAAGTTTAAAAGAACAGTTTTACCGCATCATTCAAGCACACGAATCCTCAGTTAGATTTACGCTAGAAGGAGAAGCCCGTAATTCAGAAAGCAGAATATTATATTCACAACTAAAGCTTGACTTAATGGAAGGTAGCTACTTCAACGATTCCATGAGTTACAAAGAGATATCGTTAATATTTAAAACCAGATGCGAACTATTAGATCTCAATGCGTGCCCGTACAACGGAAGTTTTAATCAATTTTGCACTCTTTGTAATTTGAAGGCCAAAGGAGACTGTTTTCATGTTATAAGTGTATGTCCGATTTTTATTCCTCAACGTCTCTCATACTTTGGAAAGAAAACGCTGTCAAGGAAAGAAACAATTTCAACACTGAATGATACTAACTGGAAGATACTCTACCTTTTTTTGAAAGAAATTTATAAATACAGAACGTTATTAAGTACTGAATTTGAGTAAAAGCATTTAATGTTACTATTTTAATTAAAAAACGTTAACTGGCCAACCGAGCTGACGGCAAAGCCATAGCTTCTTAATTCATTAAAACTGTAAAATGTATCCATGAAATAAGCAATAAAATGAATTACTTACTTACTTACTTACTTACTTTAGATAAATACAATCTGAAGATGCAGTTAGACAAATGTAAATTTCAGAAAAAAACTATTGTACCACAGAGAAAGAAGCTTAAGCAGTTGTTTGGGCAATAGCTCATTTCCGGCCATACGTGTACGGTCGACACTTTGAAGTAATTACTGATCACAAACCACTTGTGTGGATGTTTAACCCTAAGGACTCTTCCTCGAGAATAATGCGCTGGCGTATTAAACTTAAAGAATATGATTTTACAGTTTCTCATAAAGCAGGTAGTTTGAACAACACGCAGTCATAGCAAAAACTTGCCAAACCAACAACAAGATGTAAGTCAGAACATTGTCGAAGTCTCTTGCCCAGAGGAGATTAAGAAAATTTTACATGAATTTCATGACACACCTTTAGGCGGTCATCAAGGAGTACACTCAAACGCATAAAAAAGACATACAAATGGAAAAACATGTATGAATATATAAAGAATTACATTGCGTCCTGTGAACTTTGCCAAAAGAATAAGTTGTATGACGTAAGAAACTACCAATCGTCATCACAACAACAGCAAAAACTCCATTCAAAAAAATAGCTCTCGACATAGTTTCCTATAACAGAAATTGAAAACAAGTACATACGGACATTCCAAGACGATCTAACAAAATTTGCACAAGCCATAGCTATACCCAATCAAGAAGCAAGAACTGTGGCCGAAGCACTGTTAAGAAAATAGTTTGTACTTATGGAATTCCTCAAACAATTCTCACAGGCCAAGGGACAAACTTTACTATTGAATTATTTAAAAATGTTTGCAAAATTTTAAAAATCAATAAAACTCAAACTAGTCCGTACCATCCACAATCAAACGGTGCCCTCGAAAGGTCACATAGAACATTAGGTGATTACCTAAGAAACTATGCAAGCAAAGATCAGTCGAATTGGGATAATTATCTGGAGTATGCCATATTCTGCTACAACACAACCCCACATTCCAGCACGAATTACAGTCCGTTCAAAGTTCTTTTCGGCTTTGAAGGACCAATTCCATCCACGCTGAATAGAAGCGTACAATCAACGTACAATTATGATGATTATGTCTCAGAAATTAAGGCGAAAATGCAAATTGGTTATGAGTTAATTCGCAGTAATCAAATAAAGGCTAAAGAGTTATCTAAAGCCTACTACAATAAAAATTCTAGTCAGACAAGCTTTAAAGTCGGTGACAAAGTATTATCGATCTAATAAAAAACTATCCCCAATTTTTGAAGGACCATACGAAATAACTGAAGTATTGTCCCCACGAAAAGTCAAGAATAAAAGTAGGCAGAAACAAAAAGGTTGTTCACAATAAGTACAACCTTATGTGTCATACGTTACACTTTAAAAGGAACTGCAATTGTACCTACTTTGTCAACCTAACAAGAAAACAACGTAATGGGTCATATTGCAAGCATAAATAATACTGACCCATGGAGAGCAAGTATGTCAATTACAACATATGGTGCACTCGTTGTTTAAATAAACAATACGTGTCAAGGCAAGTGAAGTAAAGTAGAATGCGTGGTTGACTTGAAAGAAGAGATGATCTAGGTTTCGGAATAGGTAACGAAGAAATTAATGAGTAGAGTTCGAGTCACTCTCATTTTTAACGTAAACCAAACAGGTTGTTTTTCTTGTGTTATCACTGAATATAACACAGCACATCCGCCCTCTACGAGCTTAAGTTCGACACTCAATACTTAAGACACCGGGGGGACTTCGTTATCTCCAAACAAGCTTTTTCAGGCAACTTGATCCATAGCAAGCTTTTTCTAGGCTTCGATAAATATGCAACATTTATGTCGAATAAAATGTTTGTGGACCGTATTTCAATTAACTGATCTTGTGGGTGGAGATTGGAGAAATGCTTTTATAGAGCAGGTTAGGAATTGTGATTGATTGGATCGAATGACTTCAAGCAAATGGATTACAAATCGAAGTGACGCCAATTGAAGTTAAGATCTTGTGATCTTTTTAGAACAAAGGAAGATTGAATTGAAACTGGAATACATAGCTTGAATCAACACGAATCAAAAGATCAACACGAAAGAAAAGATCTAGGTAGATCTTCATACTAACCAAAATTTTGAGTAACTTTTTTTCTATTTAACATTATTTTTCTTAATTTTCAGTAGCTTGTCAAGAAATTTTATTTTAAATTTTAGGTTGAGCAAACAACAAATTAACAAATCTAAAAACTGCAAACAAAATCTTAAACAAACATTTTTTTAACTCGAAATAAAAAAGACGCCCTACTATTTTCGAAATATCTTTATCATTAATTCATTAGGACTTAACACGTGCAATGGCAAACCTCATTTTTACTAGAAACCGTTAAGTTTTGTGGGGTTTTGACGCTTTTTATAAGTTTAAACCATGTTTTTTTCGAAGAAAATGTTACTTGTTTGTGTCAAAGATCTTGTCTTCCAATTTGATAAGGAACAATAGCAAGAAAAGACATACGCTAATACACTACTTCAAAACATACATTTATTAATATTTGTAAGGAAATAAAGTGCACGACTGGGTCGCACGAACTTGCTCTAATGTGATGATGATTTTTGAAAAAAACAGGTAAAAAATTATTTGATATTTTGTTAATCACCTAAAAATCACTAGTTAAATCATTTTTTGGAAAAAATGAAGCAATCCATTTAATTTCTTTTAAAGTTTTGAATTTCAAGAAAACATTTTTTCAAAATCGTTTTTTTAACTTTTCGAAAAGTTTCTTTCAGTATGCCAACAGCAACTGGTAGTCATTATGAGAAAAGAAATTTTTCTTAAATTTTTTAACAAACCGTATTGTTCTAAAAAAATTGCACCCTGAAAGTTTTATCAAAATCGTCAGAGCCGTTTTCGAGAAAATCAAACTTTTTGTTAAAGAATGTATGGCAGGTACCGTTATTTTTTGACCTAGAGCAAAAATAAAAAACACTTTCCGAGATACTACCTAGTAAATACTAAATACCAAGTTTGAAGCAAATCGGCCCATCTGTTTAGGCTGTAGAGGCGCGAACAGACAGACAGACGGGCGAAATTTTCGGACCCACTTTATTCAACTTCTCTATTATCGTAATGTCATATTTGATTGTTAGAATTTTTTTTGCACGAATCCATAACTTGTATTATAGTACCTATAATCGGAAGTAAAAAAAATTGAGATAACAATCAAATATGATATGACGATAATAGAGAAACATATTTGATGTATGTATGTACGTTGATAGTGGTGACCTTCTTTATTGTAGTTCTATTACGTAAGCAGACGCCCATACATTTTTTTCTCTTATTTGTTTATTGTTGTATTTCTCTTATTGTTTATACATATATGTACATGTATTTATATTTTATTAAAAAAAAATTTCCCAGACAACGCACTATTTTATATAAAAGAAAAAAAAATGTGAAAAATACTTAAAAATTGCAGTGCATTGGTAATGCAGTATTTTATCACAACAAATGGACTATTTTCACCAAAATAACACCAATGGATTTTTCTGAAGTACTAACATTAGTCGAAAAGTGTGATGAAAAGATCAAGCACTTGCGCATACTGTTGGAATCGAAATTCCGAATAAATTGCAATCTAAGAATAAGTGAGTTAGAAGTCATCATAGCGAACCTTCGGCTAAACAACATACGACTTAAGCATGTGGTTTCCCACCAAAGACAAGGAAGGGCCATAGAGTCAATCGGAAATTTTTTCATTGGGCTTTTGGAAATATGGACAATGAAGATTCCGAGAAGATTTACAACCAGCTTTATACTTGGGACAACAATGAGAATGAAGTTTCAAACTTAGAACTGAATATATCGCAGAAGCCGATGATCATGCTTTATTTGTGAGCATGTCCCATACAGAGTTGATGCAATGTTCCGATGTGATCTACAATTCATCGGCAACGATAAAAGTATGTAGGCACCAAACCTTTAGATACAAGCGGAAGCTTCGAGTGCCTAGTAGAGGTTTTACAACACTCCGCTACATCAAAGATCAACTATGTCACCTCACCATCTACCAAGGGGTTAATAACGAAGATGTCAACCGAAAATCAGTGCCTCTTTAATATGAAGGAACCAATTACCCTCAACTTCAATTGTGATGCTACACTTTTTGCTCCGGAGCTCAAAAGATTTGGAATTTTCCACATTCTAAGCCCTTGCGAAATCAGTATGAAACAATTGCGGATACCATACTAGAAGGTTTGAAATTTCAACTTTAAGATCCATCAACTGAGAGTGAACTATACTGACCTAATTAAAGAGTAACAAACAAAATATGGCAATCTTTCAGTCAAGCCCTCTTGCGGTTGTCTTAAGGCAGTCATAATGATATGATCACGAGTTTGGAAGAACGGAAGAAATCGTTGGACGATCTGAAACTTTAAGCAAACCAGATCGAAAACAGAAAGAATATGATCAGTCAGCGATTGGAAGTTGATGTCCATAAGTACTCATTCTTCGTCATAGTGATAGTGTTATTCAAATGGTAGCAAGTACCACCAACACCAACCTAAGTGAAATTACAAAGGATATCACTAACGTCGTTCCAGAAAAATTTGATGCCGTCGAGATGGATGCCCTTTAAGTTCAGAGAACTTCAACGAGGAGATCGATGAGAGGCGTAACATTTGCCGGAGTTTAGTAAATAAAAGATATAAAGAAATATTATTAATTTGTAAAAAAAAAATCGTTGGGAAATATTTTAAATTATATATAAATATAAAAACTTACTTAATTATGTACTTATCAGTACTATGTACATATTAAAAAAAATTAACTACTCATATTATTTACAACAAAAATAAAAATAAAAAAGAACACTCATAAAACTAAATTTAATAATAGTAATATGTAGTTATATTTAAAAAAATAAAACATAAAATTAAGAAACAAAAAAGTACAAGCCAAGATATTGTATAATTTATTTTTTTCTCATTTTATTTTAAGTCAACATTTCAATACTAAATTAAATAATAATTGTATTTTACGATAAAATAAAATGCAAAAAAAATGTAAGTTAACTATTAATTAATTAAATGTACTATTAATTACTTATTATAAATATAAATATAAATATAAATTTTGCAAGTGTTGTCAACTGTCACACGGCTGATCTCGAGGTCTTCCCAGGGGGGCAGGGATGTTGTACATACATACCTACCAACTCGCTAGAGGAAACCGTCGTCTGTTGAACTCAGCACACTTCAAATGCCTTGATCGCTTTTACTGCTAGATCGGTATTATCTTACCGATAAGTTGGGTCAAAAAAGCCCAAAAAACTAATGAATTGTGCTGAGTATCCAAACGTGTCGATGGCTATCAGCAACAATAAATTATTTACACTTGTTACATTTATAAAGTAAATACAAAAATTGAGAAACAACAATATACAACATTAAATTGACTAGTTAAAAAGCATAAAAGAGAAAGAAAATTTCTTAAGTCAAAGTTACACAAAGATCATACATGTATTAAAAGATTTTTAATCCATTCCCCTACAATAGGTTTCTTATTGCGGGCTGATGTTTTCGATGTCAGTTCTAGTGTCATTCGATGTAATCTCGTTATTTACGAATATTACATTAAAAACAGCACAAGAATTGATTAACAAAAAATGGGACATAATTATCTAACGGGTCCGCCAAATAACTTTTTTTTTTGGGTCCGCCAAATAACTTTTTTTTTTTGAAGTGCTATACAAAAAAATTACTGAATATTTTCTCAAATTTCTTTTTTTTTTAAAGTACAATCCTTCCGGTTAATAATGTAAAATAATTTTATTCAAATGGCTGCCTGAGCTGGCCATGCAGTAGCCTACATGATTGGTCTATTTTTTAAGCACATTATCGATTGTGTGCAGCTGTATTTCACCAATGGCTTCACGAATATTGTCCTTTAAAGCGTCAATTGTCTCTGGCTTGTCGGCGTAACACTTATCTCTTACGGCACCCCACAAATAATAGTTCCACGGTGTCACAAGATAACGAACATATGGAGCTGACGCTGCTTCTCTTCTTTCAAAATCCGTACGCAATTTTCGCACACATTCTGCAATATTACCAGCGTTGTTTAAGCGTATAACAACCATATTCGTTTAGCGGAAAGATAAAACTAATTACCTGTAAAATCAGACATGAGCTAAGTGTTACCATTCACGAAATAAGCACTAGTTGAAAAAAAAAAGTTAGATGGCGGACCCTGTAGTAGGTAAAAACAACGTTTCTGGATTTAATAGGTTTTTTTTTATTATTGACAATAATTTTCTAGTCTAAGGGAAGAAAGCCTATCAACAAAGAGATGGAATGCCTATGGGAAACGTTGCTTCACTCATAATAGCTGACATTATCCTTGAAGACCTACTGGATAACAGTTTAGAAAAACTGGCAACTAAGCCGAAGCTATTGACAAAATATGTAGATGACATTTTCGCTATTGCAAAAGTTGCAAACTTAGAAGAAACTCTAACTTGCCTTTACAATTTTCATAGAAAATTACAGTTAACAGTTGAGAAGGAAACAAAACCGACTACTTTAACTCGATACACTTGTCATCAGAGAGGAAGAAAAGTTAGAGATGGACTGGTATCAAAAACCCACTTTATCTGGAAAAATCATAAATTTCTATTACAAACACCCCCATCAAATCATTTTTAACACAGCCAGGAATTTTATAAAAAGATTTCTCTCAATTAGTGACTTGGAATACCATAAAGAAAATAAAATAAAAATAAGAACTACACTACAGAACAATGCATTCCCACATAAAATAATAAATACATTAATAATTCAATATGATACACACACCAAAAAAAAAGAAAAACTAAAACCAATATATAAATCCTTCACCTACATAACCGAAATATTTAAAAATGCACAAGTATTTGACAAAGAAAGGTATAAAAGAGCTATGAAATCAAATTACAGAACTCGACAATTATACGCCAACCTTAAAACAAAAATCGATAAAATGGAACATTCTGATCTTATTTACAAAATCAATTTTAATGGCAACGCTGACGAAGAATGTAACCAAATTTACATCGGAACGACAAAAGAAAAATTAAAAAAAAATAGACTGGCAGGACAAACATCGGACATAAAAAGTAACGCAACACAGAAGACAGCACTGGCATCACATTGTTCATTCAAAAATGATTCTCCCAATTTTAAATGCGTCCAAGTATTGCAATGGGAGGAACATCAGAACAAAAGAATGATAATGGAAACTCTTCACATTATCATTGCTGACTACACAATGAGCCGACGAACTGACATCGAGGAAACCGCAATACAAACACCTATTGGAGATGAACGGATCAAAAAGCTTTTAATACATATGATCTTTGTGTAACTTTGATTTTCTAATTTCTTATTTCTTTTTTGTTTGTTACTTATCAATTTAACGTTGTACAGTGGAGCTTGGCTTTGCAACTCATTTTATTGTTATTGTTGTTTTTTTTTAATTTTTGTATTTACTTTATAAATGTAACTAGTGTAAGTAATTTATTGTTGTTTGATGTTTATGTTAAAATTTGTAAACAATTATCAATGTTAAATATAGATTTATTGACACCTGATGATGTTCATAGATATGAACGAAACGTTGTCGTGACATAATTTAATTTGTTGCATTGACTTAAAGCCCATTTCACAAATAGAATTGAAAATTTTTTAGTTAGTGGCAAAATACTGTCCGTCTGTCTGTCTGTAGGGATATATTTTGGACTGTAGCCTAAGCGGTTGGGCCAATCGTCTTGAAATTAAGAACTTAATTCTTTGTTCCCACCGAGCAGTCAAATGACTTACAAATCATGATAGGCGTTTCCACCGAACTGTTACGTGTTTCAGTTTGATTGCAAAAATACAAATGTGAAAAAAGAAAAAGCAACTTGCATCTTTTCTTTTCTTTTTTCAATTGTTTTTGTTTTTTAGTCATTCCAGACAACAATTAAATAACTTTTAATCATAAATAGTTAATAAAAATACCTAAAATATCACCAATAACAATATTTGCAACTATTGTTTTGACAGTTTGCTAGTTTTGGTTTTGCTGAATTGCAAAACAGATAGAGCAAGAGCCAGCGACTATCAGACGTACGTTATTTTATAAAACCTGAAAGTTTGCTGATGTATGACCCTTATACAGATATGAACGATACCCGACTATGTATGTAGTTTGTATAACGCTTGCCTTAAAAGTAAACAGATAACAAAAGTGAATGAAATTGCTCCTCAAATACGTTAAAGTATAAAACTCAATTTTTATATATTTTATTTGGAACAATGTTATAAACCACATCTTCCATTGTCATTTGGTGCAGTTGCAACCGCCTGTCTAATTAATTGATTTTGTACTATGTCATAGTATAAAACCTGAATTTTATATATGTTACTAAGGGACCTATCAAAAGATGTTTTCTCAGTTTTTAGACAGTTTCGAAGATTATTACATCTTGTCAGACACATTAAAAGTCTAAGGCCGGGAAATGTCTACTAGTCTGTCTGACAGTGACTTGCAAGTGGAAACTGCTAAGCAAGTTCTATCGCGATAGTTCTTTCATAATTTCTTGCGAGTATTTGCGAGTGCAATTAACTTAAACAGTTATGCATTAACAGTTTCGCATATCTCGCGCTCTCTGCTGGTTGACGTCATTGATTTATACAACATTTTTCAAAAAAAAATTCGTGAATGGTCTCACGAAGAAAAACATACATTTAATTGAACTTAATGAGTTTAATCCGTGTTTATGGAATAACCAGCACGAAGAATATAAAAATAAAATAAATAAATATAAAATAATATAAATATATAAATAAAACAAAATATGAAATATAACAAAATGAATAAAATTAGTTCGTTAAATAAATTATAGAAGCCACCAGCTTCCTGTCTTCTCAAAATCCAATTGCAAACCCAAGTTGATCTTTTTTGTTTTTTTAACAACAATAATTGCCGCTGCTAAACGTTGACGTTTTCTCGCCATGATTTTACAATTTTAAGTAAATAACCAATTTTCTTGTGACATTAATGGCTCTCCTGCTGTAAACATCTCTGCAATAAATTACGATAATATGATGCGATGAGCGAACCTTTGTTCCAAGTGGTACAAATATAGTTTGCTCGCAGAAATTGGTGAAATAGCTCATTTCTACTTTTTAACCGAAAAAATAAAAAAAAAACAACGCTAGCAGTCTACCTTCATTTTATAAATGAGCTATTTCAGCAATTTCTGCGAACAAACTATATTTGTACCAGCTACCAAATTTTGTTAATGATTCTCTTCGTACTCCCTGTTTTGCACATACAAATGTCAAACAATGTGATTAGCTCCACATTAAATTCAATTTTTTTCTTAGTAGTAATAAGTTTTAATTTTGAAAAGTTGTAATTATTTCCACGTAACAACAAACTGTTTTCAAATTCTGTTCTTAATTTGTTAAAGGCTATCATTTTAGTTTATATAAAAGTAAAAATAAAACATGTCAAATTCTAACCTCAAAATCGGTAAAAGGAATTTGTGCTCCAATCTTAGCTATGTTTCCACCGGCTCTGCTTTAAATTCTCCTTTAGGAGCGTCTTCTTCGTCAAAACTCCGGGACAAAATAGAGATTCGGTTAAACTACTTAACCAAAACACTGACCAATAATGGAAATGAAAAAAACTATGTTCTGCAGAAAGTGATGTTCTAGTCGCAGGTGATTTTAATGTAAATCTACTTGTTGAAAATACTACAACACGTCTTTTCAACTATTTCTGTGACAAATTAAGTCTATTTGCTGTAAACAAACGTTGGCCTACATGTTTTCAGTCAGTGTTGAATCCGTCACTAATTGATATATTTTTGACTACTTCTAAAAATAAAGTTATATGTAACGACCGAATTAGGCTGACTTCGAACTTTATTCAAGATTTAATTTTCTGTTTTCACTTTAATACGATAAGCATACGTGATCCAAAATCTTTTAGCTACCGGTCATATCGATGTTTTAACTTTGTTGATATTCAAAATAATGTTGCATATGATTATTGGTATGATATGTTATACACAGTTGATGTTAATGGTAAAGTTTTGTTATTCAACAGTTTGCTGCAAATCCTTTTTGACAATTATGTTTCAATCGTTACCACATAAGTTAAAAAATCAAGAGTTTGCCCCTGGTACAGTAGCGATATCGAAGCACAAATAAAGGAAAGAGAGCGTTTCTATAAAAAATATTAAAAAAAACCCATTGGAGTATAATAGACGTTTAACGTTTTTTATTTGTTTAACGAAGAAAAGATATTTTTTATAAAGATGTTTTTTATGTTTCGTTAAACTCAAAAATGCTCTGGAAAAACCTTAAAGATATTGGTCTTACTGGAAGCAAAAATTCTTCAAATTGTTCACTAAATCCTCAATTAATGAGGTCATTTTATGCTCCTCCTTTGTTTAACAATGAATATGCCTTTAATCTTGCCAGAAAATGTTGCTGGCTTATTTTCTTTTAACTGTGTGGATGATAATAGGATTTTAAGTGCTATCAGGTCAATTAAATCTAACGCAATCGGCAATGTTTCAACGAAATTTATACGGTTAATTTTACCTATTGTTCTTCCACCTTTGAAACATATTATTAACGCCTGAATCTATACAAGTGAGTTTCCTCATCCTTGGAAAAATGCAACGGTTATACCAATTCCAAAAAAAAGTAATCCAATGGAACCTTCCGATTTCAGACCAATTAGCTTGCTACCTTTTTTTTGGAAAAGTTTTTGAACGGCTGATGGCTGATCAAATTCTGAACTACATTCAAGCCAACAACAAGCTTTGTAAATGGCAGTCGGGTTTTCGCAACTAACACAGTTGTGAAACTGCAGTTGTAAAGGTCACATCTGATTTTCGTGTTGCACTTGATAGTTATCTTCTTGGTGCTATGGTGCTTTTAGATTTCTCAAAAGCTTTTGATTGTATTGATCATTAAATTTTAATTTCTAAACTTTGTAATAATTTCAGTTTCTCTAGTACTGCTTTTCAGCTATTGAGGAATTATCTTTATAACAGGCAAAAAATTACGACCGACGAAGGTCACAAGGGTCAATACTGGGGCTACTTTTTTTCATTTTTTATTAATGACTTACCTGAAATTGTTAACAACTGCCACGTTCATATGTATGCAGACGATGTTTTGTTGTATATTTTTCGTAATATTGGTTTGATGGAAGATTGTGTTGCTCGGATCAATGAAGATTTGGTAAATATACAAAATTGGGCTAACTTAAATAAACTTCAACTTAATCCGTCAAAAACACTTTGTATCGTCTGCTCAAGACATGAAGTTTATAATATGGATCTACCAGCGATTGTTTTAAATACACATACTATTGAACATGTTCGCAAAGTTAAATACCTAGGTTTTCCAATTAATCATACATTGACATGTTGTGATGCAATATCAGAATCTAATAGACGAATTTACTGTAGTTAACGTTCCCTGAGGTCTTCTTCCCATATATTGGGCACTGATTTAAAAAAAAATCTCGTCAAAAGCCTTATTTTACCCTTTTTCACTTTTAACTGCGCCGTCTACCCTAATCTAGATTACGAATGTAAACGTAAACCAAATGTAGCATTTAATGACTGCCTACGTTTCATCCATAACATCCCTAGAAAATGAGCAGCTCTAAATAGCAGCTATTTAATCACTCTTTAGATAGCAGTTAACATCAATGAATGTACTTAAAATTCCTTTCTTCTTTTTAATAGTGCAGTATTTTCGTACCCACTTTTTGAAGTGGGTGACAAATATTTTTGGCACGAATCCATAACTCGCCTTATCGCAACATCTTCCTCAATATCAGTCTTGATTGAAATCGTATGACTATTTTTCGAGAAAATCGAAGAAAAGAAAAACGGTTCTATAGGAGGTACCGTTTTTAGCTAACCATCTTGAATATTTTTTTTCACCAAAACATACCCTAAACCTACAATTTTCTTTTATTTCCTTATTTTTCCAAAAAAAATTTTCAGATAGTACACTGATTTTTTTCATAAAAAATCTTCTAGCATTTCCCTTGAAAAAATAAGCTTTTACTTCACGGTTATATGACAGGTGCCGTTAATATTTGAGCTAAAAAAAATTTAAAAATGTAAATGTAAATGTAAATTTAAATTTTAAATGTAGAATGCTAAAATAAGCTTATGTTGAAAATTTAAAGACAATTGGCCAAACCGTTTAGGCTGTAGTTCAATATACATCCGTACAGACGGACAGACAGACAGATAGACCTAATTTTGCCAGTAACTCAAATATATTTCTCTACCAACGTAATGTCATGTCTGATTGTTAGATTTTTTTTGTTTTTTTTTACGAATGCTTAACTTGCCTTATAGTCCCTATAAATTGCAAGTAAAAAAGCAGTGAGTATGAGCAGAGCACTGTTCAGATGAGCAGCATGTTTAAAAAGCAGTGAGCAGATTAAAGAGCAAAAGCATTATACAATTTTGTTCTCACTGGTCACTCACACACTCACTGCTCTGCTAAGTGCTCATTTGATCGCTTCATGAATCATGACATGTTCAATAGTGCCTGTTCATACAGTGATTGTTGAGTGCACTCACGGTTGAGTTTGTGGACAGGAAGGGTGAAGTGGCGAAGGGTGCAGATACTCATGAACCGAACTGATTTTTTTGCGGATAGTACAGTTCCATTTTTATACTGTTCGTTTTTCTATTATTGAATTTGTAGGTGTGAAAGAGCCAAGAATATTTTATTATTATTTTTCCTTGTCACACTTAAGCAAAAGTACATGGGTTTTCACACAGCTGTTGTGCCATGAGTGCACTCAACAATCACCGTATGGACAGGCACATAGATACAGAAAAAAGCAGAAATAAAGATGGAATTGCTTGCTTGCTTACAAAACGTAACTACAACATGTGTAATTGTGTATGTGATGTGGGGAAAGGAGTGATGCGTAGTGATTGCTGGAGAATTATATTTTTTTTTTGTTCAGCACCAACTGAGCAGTGAGCAACTGAGCAGTCACATTGAAGAGCAATCGCAACTGCTCTCTGCTCAGTGAAAAAGCAGTGTGATTAAAAGCAGTTATCGCAATAGCAGCCTCACCACAAGTTTGGTAACATTATTGTTGTTCATAACATTATTCACGAAAGGTGTCCTGGGTACTTAGGAGAAATGCTTCAATTTGCACAGTCTCAAAGAGTACTTCGACTGATTTTGCCTCGATTTAGACACACCATTGCTGAAAGATCTTTTTTGTTACTGTAGTCAAGATATGGAATGGACTTGCGTTTGAAATTCAAAGTACTGTCGGACCGTCTACTTTTAGAAAGAAGACATTTACTTTTTTCTCTCCTTCAATTTAAATTAAAAAAAATAAAAAATTAAAATTGGAAAACTTTTGGATAAAAATAAATTTAAAAATGTACATTAATTTGTTAAATTCCGTTGAATTGTATTTATCAACTTTATTTTGTTTTATTATATTTTTTCTTTTTAGTTATTTAGTTTTATTATTTTTTGTTCATATTGTAAATTTGTTTAGATACTATCTTATTGTATCATGTACAAACATTTTAATGCAAATACAAATACAAATACAAAATACTCTATCAGGTATGTAATTATAATGTCAAATCATTTTACATAAATTTTGCGAGAATTAACATTGTATTAATTTGTTTTAAATAATACAGAAACTGACAAAGAATGCGATATTTTTTTTTTATATAATTAACGCGTGAACAAGAGACTATTTGTTTCCCTTTTAATGTCGAACACTCTGCGCGGGCATTTGGATGGTAAGGAGGGGAGAGATAGGAGGTGTCGATTAACATTGGTTTTGAATGTTTGGGTAAACTATTCCAAATTCGTGTTGTTCGGCTAAAAAAAGAATCCCTATATTTCATGGTACGTCCAAAATTGGGCTTAAGGGTGAACTAATGAGGTTTCCTTGCGAGACGAGTATTACGGGAGAAACTTTTAAAGGGAGGAATGCAGCTGGCTACTTTAAGTGAACATTTTTTATAAAAGAAATGATCAAATAAGGAAAGACAGGAAACATTGCGTCGGTGTTCGAGAGGGGCAATTGTTTCAGTGGCAGTTCTATTTCCTATCAATCTTAACGCTCGTCTTTGTATTTTATCAAGTAGGTGAAGCGATGTTTGCGAAGCACCTGCCCAGAGGCGGGAATTATACTCGAGTTTAGGGCGCATAAACGTTTCATAAATTGTAGCCAGATCAGAAGGAGAAAAAAACTTCTTACACCGACACAAAAAAACCTAAGCACTTAGCAGCATTTTTAGTGATCCAAATATATGGTCGCCTCAACGGGGGTCGTCGTTGACACACATACCGAGTGCCATTCATGTACAATGGCATTGGGGGTATATTTAGCTTTAACGAGAGAAGACAGCATTAAGTTTTCGAAGCATTAAACTCCACACGATTCCTATTACCCCATTTGACAATGCTGTATAAATCGGAGTTTAATGAACTTGAAATACGGTACCGTTTTAATTGTTCGCCCAACGGCGAAGGACGTAAATCATCGAATGAATATTTTTTTTTTTTTTTTTTTTTTATATTTTTAACTAAGTGTCTGTAAGGCACATTGCCTTTTAGAATGCAACATGACGTTGCACGACACAAGTTAGAAGAATTAGAAAGATAGGAAAGAATTTTTTTCGGCGCAGTAGATTGATAATTAGGTGACTATTTTCTCATTTAAAACTCACGGGCGGCTCTAGCTTGCACTAGAAGTTAGAAAAAATTCTTCTTAACCTGAGTATCGAACTGACGACCTCCGGGTCAGAAGCAAACATCTTATCTACTGCACTGCACCAATGCCGCTCGCAATATGAAAATAATATATGAATATGAAAAGCTGAGGCTAGAATCGTCAGCAAAACAGTTAAGAAGATTAGAAGTCACAGACAGAAGATCATTTATAAAAATGAGGAAAAGAGTCGCAGAAAGAACGGAGCCCTGGGGCACACCAGCATTTATTTTGTGGGAATCAGACTTGAATCCGTCCAATGCTACTTGTATTGAACGGTCCAGAAGATAGCTTCTAATCCAACGAACAAGAGTATCATCGATCCCAAAAGCACGCATTTTCGATAAGAGAGCTTCATGCCAAACTCTATCAAATGCCTTGGACATATCAAGAGCAATAATCTTACTTTCACCAATGCGATGTTAAGATTTGTCCCACTGTTCGGTGAGATATGTAATCAGATCACGAGTGGAACGGTTGCTGCGGAAGCCATACTGACGGTCATGAAGAAGCTTTCGATCTTCGAGATATTCCTTAAGCTGACAGTTAATCAGCATTTCTATGACCTTATAAAGAAGGGACGTTAGTGCTATGGGCCGGTAGGAGGAGGGAGAGGATGGGTCACCTTTCTTTGGGACAGGCTGGACAAATTCTGTTTTCTATCTTCTAGGAAAGATTCCAGAAGAGTAGGAGCGATGGAACAGCTTACGCAGTGGCTTTGCCAGTGTTAAAGAACACCTCTTCAGAAGAATCGGCGGTATACCATCTGGGCCAGCGGATTTGTGTATATCGAATTCTTTGAGAATTCTTGCTACTGTACGAGTGCGGAAAAAAATCTGTCCCATGGAAAAATTTACATTCTCAAGTACAGGAGGGGCAAAGTTTCTGTGAGGCAGCGTGGAGCTGGCAGCGAAATGGGTGGCGAACAAGTTTGCCTTCTCTGAAGAGTAAACATTTTTTTTGTTATTGTCGATGACCGTTGGAACCGAAATGTTGAGGAGTTTTTAATATTTTTTTACAAATGGCCAAAAATTTTTACTGCCCTTGGGACACTGCAGAATTACATGCCGTAATTTTTGGTCATGGAAAAATTTGGATCGTTTAATAACGGAGTTGCATTAGTTCCTTGCTTGTTTGTGCTTTTTCCGATTTTCCTCTGTAGGGTTGGCTTTGTAGGATCAGAAATTTACTTCGCGAAGCCTGATAGCTTCTTTACACTCAGAATTAAACCAAAACTTTTCTCTTGGCTTGATGCTTTTTACTCTGTTAGGAATAAAAGCAAGCATCCCTAGAAGAATCACATTTGTGACCATTTCAGCACTGCCATCAATGTCACTATCGAACATAGTTACCAGTTAAAGTTGCCAAGAGCAAATGAATTTTATTTTTAACATAGACATTTAGACATACATAGATACATAACTTTATTTTCAGTATCAGGTGTGAGAACGGAAGTTCAAAATGTGTCTCACACTTGAATTCATGATTTCGATTTGCATAGAACAATATTTAAAATGGAATTGCTTACTATTGCATTTTATGTTTATGGGAAAGAATTTGTCATTAAGCTAATTTAAAGGAAAGGGATTATTATTACATTTTGTTGTTTATGGGGATACATAACTCATGCTTGAATTCATGGTTTTGATTTACATAAAATATTTAAAATGAAATTGCTTATTATTACATTTTATGTTTATGGGATAAGAATTTGTCGTTAAACCAATTTAAAGGAAAGTGATTATTATTACATTTTATTGTTTATGGGGATACATAACACCTCTCGCCTAAGTATGAAGTGACGGCCAGGATAATGTTACATTATCATTCGGAGCTTCGTGGTCTATTGTTTTCTCTTGAACCTCGTTGTTCCTTTGACATCTAAGGTATAGTATTGCTGCTGTTAATATGGCGAAGATGAAGGTGAATTGTAAAGATAAAAACTCATAAATTTGTTCATCAGAAGAAACTTTAAACTTTTGTGAATTGATATCAAGCTCATCCGGATTCAAAATTTATTTGGGTATTATATTAACTTTAGCCAAATTTTTTGATTCAATTATTTCTTGCAAATGGTTTATAAGAATTTCAATATTATAATTGATTTGATATATGTATTGCATATATTGAAATTTTTCATCTTCGGTTCGAATTTTTTGAGATATCGTTAATTGATATTTGTTCAAATAATCTTCCAAATCTTTTTGCTGTGTATTTATATGTTTGGTAATGTTTGCGTATCTTTGGATCATTTTGTCATTAATTTGTACTTGTTTTGTTAATTCGTTATTCATGTCATGTTCGTTAAGTTTGAAGTTTTGTATGTCTTTGTTTATTTGTTCCGCGTCATTAAAAACCATGTTGCCTGTAATTGTTTTAATCAGGGAACCTAGTCCATTTATTAACCCTCTCTTGTTTCGGTATCGGGGAAGTAGAGACGACAATTTAATTTTTAGTTCTTTGAACTTGAGATGAGTGACTTCTTTCATTAATCCTAAATTTTTGTTATCATTTATTAGTTTTACACATGTTTCAATATTCTTAATATTTTCTTCATAAGCGGTTAAATTGACGATGTGGATAAATTTAGTATGTGATTCAATTATTCGACTCGGACCTAATTTCATGGGAAGGAGGCCTTGACTCTTGGATAGGTCCTGTATGTCTATACGTTGACCCATGACCTGACTTAACCTGAAATTTTCGTTTTTTAATTAATTTATTTTTGTGGGCTTTTCTATAATTATTTGTTAGTACGGTTGTTTTATTGTTTTTGGTTACGATTAGTTTTTTAACTCTAGGGGTAGGTTTATTTCATCTGTTATTTCGGTCAAAGACAAAATTGTCTTTATAAAATGTAGGGGGAATTTCTCTATGTTTGTTAATTTTATCTATGTTTAATTTATTATGAGTTTCAATTTTGTCTTTAATATCTTTATACAATTGGTTTTGGTAAGTTTTTAGTTTATTGATAAAATCATGTTCTGAATCATTTAGTGTGAATTGTTTGAATTTATGTGTTCTTGCAGTTATTAATTCAAATGGTGTCAAATTAGTCGGGGAATGCATGGAGTTATTGTAAGTTATTAATGCTTCATTTAATATGTCAGTTGGAATTAGTTTGTTATTTTTATCATAAATAATTCTATAAATTTCTGTCAATGTTGAATGAAAACGTTCGACTGGCGAATTACCAGTGGAATTTTGAGGTGTGGTTATGTGCCAATTTATATTATATTGCCCATTGTATATACATTGCCTATAGTACTATCATGAGACGAGAAAAAATCTTTTTCCCTAGAGCCGCTTGGAGTGCTAGTGTAGGACATTTTATTTGAGTGAGAGGGAATTAAGAGCATGGTTTTTAGTGTTATGCTTTGTGCTTAGTTTCCTGCGCATGTGCAATGTGACAATGTGAGGCAAGAAAAAACCGAAGTATCTTGTTTTGTTCATTGTATATATGTGTATAAACTGCTGGCAGTTTTGAAGTTAATATATAATGGTTTCGCTTAGCTAAGGCTTAGTTTTTTGTAAGGATTTATACAAGATCCAACATTTTCATTGTTTAGGTTTTTTTATATGGAATATGTAATATGAGAACTGGTTCTTACATAAGTATTTATACATGCGTACGTCATTGACGAGACTTTTGATTTGAGTTTTTTTAGGATTTTCAAGTTTTGTATGAGCACTACCTACATACATATTTGTCATATTTGTACATATATACATCATTGACCAGACTTTTCTTTCGAATTCTTTAGGATTTTCAATTTTTTTACTATTCTATTATGAAGGTTGTCGTCTTCAAATAGTTTACACATTCATTCTTGAAATTTAAACACAAACTTACTTCTTGCTGTATTTATACAAAGATACAAAGGCCCTTGCAATGGATGGATTTTTGTTTTGAATTTTACTTTCCATTCAGATAGGTACCAACATATACATATAGGTACATAGATATGTATGTGTAGGTATCTATCTGAATGAACTATGTGCAGAAATTCAATCAAAAATTGTTTGTAAATTGATTTATATTATTATTGATTGATTATATATTATTGATTTATAGTAACAAAGATCTTTTGTTTGTTTGAGGTTTATATAATAGGAACTAGTTGACCCACCCAGCTTAGCTCGCGGGAAAGAAATTTATAGTTAAACCAAAATATTTCTTTGTACTAATCTTCTATAGAATTGCTAAAAATACCACGGGTTTTTTACATTTGTAACACCTAATTGTTTAATTTTTACTTGCAATTATTATAGGTAGGTACTAAGTACAAGTTATGCATTCATGCAGAAAAAAAAATTTGAGATAACAATCAAATACCTATAACATTACGATGATAGAGACACATATTTGGCAAAATTCTGTCCGTCTACTAAACGGTTTGGCCAGTTGTCTTTAAATTTGGAATATAAGTTTATTTTGACATTCGACATAGGATTTTTTTAATTTCTTTTTTAGCTGATACTTGCGATATAACCGTCAAGTAAAAGCTTATTTTTGTCAAAAACAGCTCCAAGAATTTTGTATGTAAAAAATCAATGTGCATTCAATTATGGTTAAAAAAAATATGACGGTGGGCTAAAACTGGCACCACCCATAGGAGTTTTTTTTTGGCATCGACTTTTCTGAGAACTGGTTATTTAACCGATTACAACCAAAATTGATATTAAGGAAAATGTAAGTAGCCTAAGTAATCTTACACTAAAATATATTTATATAGGTATATTTAAAAATAACGGCAACATTTAAAATAATGTGCTATACCTTTTTTAAAGCAAAAAAGTCTGTTCAATCATATTATTTTTTAAATAAAGAATTTCAGAAAAAAATAAATATATAAAAGGCACGACTGGTTTGCACGTACTTGCTCGTGTGTGCTAATTTGTTTATTTAGGGGCAGGTGTAAGCTTTTGTTTTCTCGATTGAAATTTTTTCATTCAGTAGTAATCGAATAGTTTTTTACTTTACTTCGTAAAAAAAATCTAACAATGAAACATGACATTACGATGATAGAGAAGTCAAAAAAGTGGGTACGGAAATTCCGTCCGTCTGTCTGTTTGTCTGTCTGTCTGTTCGTATCGATATCTACAGCCTAAACAGTTAGGCCGATTTGATTCAAACTTGGTACATAGTATTTTTAGAGTGCTCTACTCGACAGTTTTTGGAATTGGCATTCTAGCTCCAAAACTAACGGTACCTGCCATATAACTTTTAATGAAAAACTTATTTTTCTCGAAAACGGCTCCTACGATTTTGATAAAACTTTAAGAATGCAAAATCTATCTTTTAGTTTAAATGGATTTTTGAGAAAAAGTTTTATAACGGTACCTCCCATATGACCGGTTTTTTTCAAATTAGACTTTCTCGTTAACTAATCGACGGATTTTGATAAAATTTTCAAAATATGTAGTTTTTTATGATTTAAATAATATTGCTTATTAAAATTTTCAAAAACATTTTTTTCTTAATTTTTAATTTTTTTTTTTAAACTTATTTTGTTTTTTGAATATTTTGACAAAGATTTTTTTAATTTTTTCTCCTAGTATAAACTATAGATTTCTTTATATTGACATACTCAAAAAAAATGTATATATATGTTTTCGAAAGTTTTTTCAAAAAACTGGTCGAACGATTTTGAAATGAAAAATTTATAAAATAGAGAAATAAGATGGCTTACAACATTTTTTCCAAAAAACGTTATGAATAGTTTTTTTTTGATTTCATTAAACAAATAATATTTTCCCCCAAATTTTGTTTTATATTGCTCGGTTGAGCCCTAGCCACTAGTCTAATGAAAGCAAATTTCGTTATTTATATTATTAATTAATTATCGTTATTTATTTTAAAGCCTTTTATGATCGTAACAGCATACAGCATACAGAATAAATAATAAGGACGCCTATGATAAACACATAAACATGCAAAAACAACTAACAAATAAAAAAAATACTCGATTACCTACTGAATGCAAAAATGTCAATCAAGAAAACAACGCAACTCAACGGTCATATGGCACTTCCTTTACTTTTAGGCCTACAATTTAAATTTCAATGTCCCCTCTGGGGAATGCCAAAATAATCACACACATCAAGTTTAAAGATAATCGCTTAAGCCATTTAGGCTGCAGCTCGTTATACATACCTACTGACAGACAGACAGTCATTTTTTGTCGATAACTTTTTTAGACTTCTCTATGATCGTTATGTCATGTTTCATTGTTATCTAAATTTTTTTTTATATTCACAAATTCTAAACTTTACCTTATAGTCCCTATAATCGCAAGTAAAATTTGAAAAAACTGTGTAAAATGTCAAAATAACCTTAAGTTCTAAATTTGAAGTCGATTGGCTCATCGGTTTAGGCTATAGTCCAAAATACATCCGTACAGACAGACCTACAGACAGACGGACAGAATTTTGCCAGCAACTCAAATATGTTGCTCTATCATCGTAATGTAATGTTTGATTATTATCACAATTTTTTTATGTTCACGAATCCTAAAATTGACTCATAGTCCCTATAATCACAAAGCTACTTGTGCATAAAATTCAACATCAACGATAACGAAGCCAATGAAATGAAAATTCAAAAAATAAAATCATTGTCGATCCTCTTCGTTGTTCAGCGTCACCGAGAACAGGATATACACAATACACATACACATGTGCTTATTAAGTTTTCCTTTTTAGTATCTCCCTCACCCTCGCTCACACCATCTACCACACCGACAACCGACCGATCGACCTGAATTTAGCTGAACATTTTATCGAAGATAATGAAGATAATATAACAAGTATACCTACGTAAATACACACATTATGTAGGGATGTATGTAGGTACATACCTAAATATCTACCTACCCTCGAATGTTTTATATGAAAAAAATATAAAACTCAAAATAAACTTATCAACCAGCTTAAACATATACCCACCCCCCAGACACCATTCATTTCCAAAAGTCGTTTTTCTTCTTTTTTGTCAATCCTTTTAACTAGCCATCTCGTCGCCCTGCTTGTGTGAAGCAATCCAGTTGTGCAAAAAAAAACTATACTCGCATCATTGTATATATTTAAACTGCAAACTGCAAAGAGTAAAGTACATGTTCACAGAGTTTCTCTTAGAATTCTCTTTGTTCGACTCGTTCGCCTCTTTCAATTTACCAAGTTAATTTTCCCTAGAGCCGCTTGGAACGCCACCGTCCACCGGTCGTCATGATAGTACTATAGCAGTCTATATACAATGATATTGCCTACAAAAATCTTTGAATAAGTTAGATTTAAATTCGGCAGCTGAATCACACACTATTTTCTTTAGTATACCGTGCTGTGAAAAGAACTGTCTTAATGAACTTGATATACACATACTGTCACGTGCTGTAAGAATATATCCAGAAGCGAATTTTGAAAACTTATCAAAAATGGTCAGTATTTGTATGTTATGAATGCTATAAACATCGATGTGTAAAATATCTATGGGCTTATTAGGGATTTCCGAATGTTCGTATTGAATTTTTGGTGGATGTCTATCATATTTGAGAAGTTTGCATCTATCGCAATTTTTGATAATCTTTGTTATTTTTTCTTTCATTTTGGGAAAGTAATAAGATCTACGGAGATGGTTGAAAGTTTCATTGATCCCACGATGATTGCTATCATGATGATATTTGTTTATAATTTCGTCTTGCTGGTCAGAGTTTAAATATTTTATTACTTGCGAAGAATTTTGATAATACGTGTTAAACTAGTCTGAACGTCTCGTCGTCAGTATAAACGGCTGTAAGCCTTTTAGGGTTGAGATATTCTTTTAAAATTGAAGTCATTACAGATTCTTTATCTAAGTCAGGTTGTCTAAAAATTCGTCTATGTTTAGACTCAATGAGAGTGTTGTAAATCATATTTGGGTTAACTACACCGTTAGTTTTTTTTAAATTAATTGTTCAGTAAATTCATTGAGTGGTCTTTCAGAGATGCAAATACCATCGTTTTGATTTTTGGAGGCAGAGTGAACAGTTGATATATTGGAGTTATTTTTTGATTAACTTGGGTTATTACGAACAGATTTATTTGAAGCTTGTAGACTAGAATTCGACGCATCAGACTCGTTAAAATTAATTTCTATATGGCTTAAGGCATCAGCATTTGTATTTGCTTTGCCTTTTTTATACATAATTTCATAGTCAAACTCTTCCAATTTCAATCGTCATCTTACAAGATTTGAACTGGGTTCTTTAAGAGAAAACAACCAGTTAAGAGGTTTGTGGTCTGTTATGATTTTAAATTTACGACCAAACAAATAGGGGCGGAAATATTTGGTTGACCATACAATGGCCAGCAATTCTTTTTCTATTGTGCTATAATTTTGTTCTGAACTCGTGAGTGTTCTTGAAGCATAACATACTGGTCTGTCAGATCCTATTGGGCCTTGACTAAGAACTCCTCCTATGGCGACATTACTTGCATCGGTTGTTAAATTAAATTCTTTTGAAAGGTCGGGATATTGTTACGAGGGATCATTGCTTAGGATACCCTTGCAATGATTGAAACATTTTATGTATCGTTCGTTAAGAACTATCTTATGTCCCTTTTTTAGACATTCCGTTTAGGGGTTAGGTTAAATTTGCAAAGTCCTTTATGAATTTGCGATAATATCCAAGCAACCCTAAAAAGGATTTAATTTCAGTTTGAGTGGATGGAATGGGATAATTTTTTATTGCATGGATTTTATTAGGGTTCGGTTTGACACCTTCAACCGTCACTAAGTGACCAAGAAATTCTACTTCTTTGCGTAGGAACTCTGATTTGTCCAATTGATTTTTAGGTTAACCGATCGCAATTTCGAGAAAACTTTTTCCAAGTTTTCCGTGTGTTCTTATAACGACGTGGAGTAAACAATTATATCGTCCATATAAACAAGACACACTTTACAGAATGTTATCCATTATTCTTTGCAATGTTGACGGAGCATTTTTGAGTCCAAAGGGCATTCGGATAAACTCGTAATGACCATAATCAACGGTGAAAGGGTTTTTTTCTATATCCCTAGGGTCTACTTCAATCTGGTGAAATCCAGATGCAAGATCAAGGGTAGAAAAATACATTGACTTTCCGAGTTTATCTAGGACTTCGGTTATATTAGGCAAAGGATAACGATCTTAAATTGTCTTGCCATTCAATTTACGGTAGTCTACGACCAACCTCCATTTGTGAATACCAGATAGGACTACTCCAAGGAGAAAAGCTAGGCCTTATTATTCCTTGTTCTAAAAGTTTTTCAATTTGTGATTTTATATCTTGTTTGTGTACTTCTGGGTAGCGATACGATTTTGTATAAATCGGAATATCATCTGTTGTTTGAATACGATGTTTAATTGTATTTGACAAGGATAGTTTTCCACCTCCAAAAAAAACACATCATCGTATCTCCTACATAGCTTAAACATTGCTATCTGTTCTTCGTTTTTAAGGTGTTCGGAACGAATAAGTTTTGTTAAATCTGTTTCAGGTAATATATGTTGTATTTGCTGGTCGAGAGGACATATACCAACATGATTGATTTCCACGAATTTATGTTGGAAGCTTTCGACTGGAATCGGTTGTTCCACAAAAAAAAGTCTGTTCTGTATTTGATATGTTGTGTACTTCTAGATCACAATACCAATTATTGGAATGATAAATTCCTTCGGGTACTTCTAGAAAATTATTAATTTTTGTAGGTTTTACATATACATCCCCGTCTTTGTGATCTACGGGTAATTTAGCTATTAGTCTACAGTTTGCCGGAGTTGTATATATTTTAGACCTCAGATTAGGTTTAAAAAAATAAATGAAGAGTTGCATTTTTAGTTTTAAGAACTTTATTAGGTAAATCAATCGTAGCACATAGTTTTGTGAGAGTTTCTAACCCTATCAGTCCACCAAAATAATTATGGAATTTGAAAAGAAGGAATGATATAGGATCTCCGTTATTAAATTCAGGAAGTGCGTAAAATGTAATTTTTTTGTTAAGTGTATGGGAGTTTAATGCTGTTTTTATTGTAACGTCTTTGATGTTTTTATGATACTGAGGGTTCGTATATTCTGGATTAATAAAATTTGCACATGCACCGGTGTCAATTAAAAGTTTCAAGTTTTTACCACATAGGGAAGCTATGATTATATACGGTAATTTGTTATTTCTATGATTATTGAATTCTAGGAAACTATATGGTTTTCCGAGGCTTTTACACAAACATTTTAATCGTCAGTTTCGGTTTTATATTCTGGTTTGATTTCCTGATTGGAAATCTTCCAAATCTTTTTGCTGCGTATTTATATGTTTGGTAATGTTTGCGAATCTTTGGATCATTTTGTCATTAATTAGTACTTATTTTGTTAATTCGTTATTTATGTCATGTTCGTTAAGTTTGAAGTTTTGTATGTCTTTGTTTATTTGTTCCGCGTCATTATAAACCATGTTGCCTGTAATTGTTTTAATCAGGGAACCTAGTCCATTTATTAACCCTCTCTTGTTTCGGTATCGGGGAAGTAGAGACGACAATTTAATTTTTAGTTATTTGAACTTGAGATTAGTGACTTCTTTCATTAATCCTAAATTTGTGTTATCATTTATTAGTCTTACACATGTTTAAATATTCTTAATATTTTCTTCATAAGCGGTTAAATTGACTATGTGGATAAATTTAGTATGTGATTCAATTATTCGACTCGGACCTAATTTCATGGGAAGGAGGCCTTGACTCTTGGATAGGTCCTTTTTTGTCTATACGTTGACCCATGACCTGACTTAACCTGAAATTTTCGTTTTTTAATTAATTTATTTTTGTGGGCTTTTCTATAATTTTTTGTTAGTACGGTTGTTTTATTGTTTTTGGTTACGATTAGTTTCTTAACTCTAGGGGTAAGTTTATTTCATCTGTTATTTCGTTCAAAGACAAAATCGTCTTTATGAAATGTATGGGGAATTTCTCTATGTTTGTTAATTTTATCTATGTTTAATTTATTATGAGTTTCAATTTTGTCTTTAATATCTTTATACAATTGGTTTTGGTAAGTTTTTAGTTTATTGATAAAATCATGTTCTGAATCATTTAGTGTGAATTGTTTGAATTTATGTGTTCTTCCAGTTATTAATTCAAATGGTGTCAAATTAGTCAGGGAATGCATGGAGTTATTGTAAGTTATTAATGCTTCATTTAATATGTCAGTTGGAATTAGTTTGTTATTTTTATCATAAATAATTCGATAAATTTCTGTCAATGTTGAATGAAAACGTTCGACTGGCGAATTACCAGTGGAATTTTGAGGTGTGGTTATGTGCCAATTTATATTATATTGCCTACGAAAATCTTTGAATAAGTTAGATTTAAATTCATATCAAATGAACTTGATATACACATGCTGTCACGTGCTGTAAGAATATATCCAGAAGCGAATTTTGAAAACTTATCAAAAATGGTCAGTATTTGTATGTTATGAATGCTATAAAAATCGATGTGTAAAATATCTATGGGCTTATTAGGGATTTCCGAATGTTCGTATTGAATTTTTGGTGGATGTCTATCATATTTGAGAAGTTTGCATCTATCGCAATTTTTGATAATCTTTGTTATTTTTTCTTTCATTTTGGGAAAGTAATAAGATCTACGGAGATGGTTGAAAGTTTCATTGATCCCACGATGATTGCTATCATCATGATATTTGTTTATAATTTCGTTTTGCTGGTCAGAGTTTAAATATTTTATTACTTGCGAAGAATTTTGATAATACGTGTTAAACTAGTCTGAACGTCTCGTCGTCAGTATAAACGGCTGTAAGCCTTTTAGGGTTGAGATATTCTTTTAAAATTGAAGTCATTACATATTCTTTATCTAAGTCAGGTTGTCTAAAAATTCGTCTATGTTTAGACTCAATGAGAGTGTTGTAAATCATATTTGGGTTAACTACACCGTTAGTTTTATTCAAAATTTGTTGTTCAGTAAATTCATTGAGTGGTCTTTCAGAGATGCAAATACCATCGTTTTGATTTTTGGAGGCAGAGTGAACAGTTGATATATTGGAGTTATTTTCTGATTAACTTGGGTTATTACGAACAGATTTATTTGAAGCTTGTAGACTAGAATTCGACGCATCAGACTCGTTAAAATTAATTTCTATCTGGCTTAAGGCATCAGCATTTGTGTTTGCTTTGCTTTTTTTATACATAATTTCATAGTCAAACTCTTCCAATTTCAATCGTCATCTTACAAGCTTTGAACTGGGTTCTTTAAGAGAAAACAACCAGTTAAGAGGTTTGTGGTCTGTTATGATTTTAAATTTACGACCAAACAAATAGGGGCGGAAATATTTGGTTGACCATACAATGGCCAGCAATTCTTTTTCTATTGTGCTATAATTTTGTTCTGAACTCGTGAGTGTTCTTGAAGCATAACATACTGGTCTGTCAGATCCTATTGGGCCTTGACTAAGAACTCCTCCTATGGCGACATTACTCGCATCGGTTGTTAAATTAAATTCTTTTGAAAGGTCGGGATATTGTTACGAGGGATCATTGCTTAGGATACCCTTGCAATGATTGAAACATTTTATGTATCGTTCGTTAAGAACTATCTTATTTCCCTTTTTTAGACATTCCGTTTAGGGGTTAGGTTAAATTTGCAAAGTCCTTTATGAATTTGCGATAATATCCAAGCAACCCTAAAAAGGATTTAATTTCAGTTTGAGTAGATGGAATGGGATAATTTTTTATTGCATGGATTTTATTAGGGTTCGGTTTGACACCTTCAACCGTCACTAAGTGACCAAGAAATTCTACTTCTTTGCGTAGGAACTCTGATTTGTCCAATTGATTTTTAGGTTAACCGATCGCAATTTCGAGAAAACTTTTTCCAAGTTTTCCGTGTGTTCTTGTAACGACGTGGAGTAAACAATTATATCGTCCATATAAACAAGACACACTTTACAGAATGTTATCCATTATTCTTTGAAATATTGACGGAGCATTTTTGAGTCCAAAGGGCATTCGGATAAACTCGTAATGACCATAATCAACGGTGAAAGGGTTTTTTTCTATATCCCTAGGGTCTACTTCAATCTGGTGAAATCCAGATGCAATATCAAGGGTAGAAAAATACATTGACTTTCCGAGTTTATCTAGGACTTCGGTTATATTAGGCAAAGGATAACGATCTCCAATTGTCTTGCCATTCAATTTACGGTAGTCTACGACCAACCTCCATTTGTGAATACCAGATAGGACTACTCCAAGGAGAAAAGCTAGGCCTTATTATTCCTTGTTCTAAAAGTTTTTCAATTTGTGATTTTATCTCTTGTTTGTGTACTTCTGGGTAGCGATACGATTTTGTATAAATCGGAATATCATCTGTTGTTTGAATACGATGTTTAATTGTATTTGACGAATAAGTTTTGTTAAATCTGTTTCAGCTAATATATGTTGTATTTGCTGGTCGAGAGGACATATACCAACATGATTGATTTCCACGAATTTATGTTGGAAGCTTTCGACTGGAATCGGTTGTTCCACAAAAAAAAGCCTGTTCTGTATTTGATATGTTGTGTACTTCTAGATCACAATACCAATTATTGGAATGATAAATTCCTTCGGGTACTTCCAGAAAATTATTAATTTTTTTAGGTTTTACATATACATCCCCGTCTTTGTGATCTACGGGTAATTTAGCTATTAGTCTACAGTTTGCCGGAATTGTATATATTTTAGACCTCAGATTAGGTTTAAAAAAATAAAGGAAGAGTTGCATTTTTAGTTTTAAGAACTTTATTAGGTAAATAAATCGTAGCACATAGTTTTGTGAGAGTTTCTAACCCTATCAGTCCATCAAAATAATTATGGAATTTGAAAAGAAGGAATTATATAGGATCTCCGTTATTAAATTCAGGAAGTGCGTAAAATGTAATTTTTTTGTTAAGTGTATGGGAGTTTAATGCTGTTTTTATTGTAACGTCTTTGATGTTTTCATGATACTGAGGGTTCGTATATTCTGGATTAATAAAATTTGCACATGCACCGGTGTCAATTAAAAGTTTCAAGTTTTTACCACATAGGGAAGCTATGATTATGTACGGTAATTTGTTATTTCTATGATTATTGAATTCTAGGAAACTATATTGTTTTCCGAGGCTTTTACACAAAAATTTTAATCGTCAGTTTCGGTTTTATATTCTGGTTTGATTTCCTGATTGGAAATCTTCCTAATCTTTTTGCTGCGTATTTATATGTTTGGTAATGTTTGCGAATCTTTGGATCATTTTGTCATTAATTAGTACTTGTTTTGTTAAGTTTGAAGTTTTGTATATCTTTGTTTATTTGTTCCGCGTCATTAAAAACCATTTTGCCTGTAATTGTTTTAATCAGGGAACCTAGTCCATTTATTAACCCTCTCTTGTTTCGGTATCGGGGAAGTAGAGACGACAATTTAATTTTTAGTTATTTGAACTTGAGATTAGTGACTTCTTTCATTAATCCTAAATTGGTGTTATCATTTATTAGTCTTACACATGTTTAAATATTCTTAATATTTTCTTCATAAGCGGTTAAATTGACGATGTGGATAAATTTAGTATGTGATTCAATTATTCGACTCGGACCTAATTTCATGGGAAGGAGGCCTTGACTCTTGGATAGGTCCTGTATGTCTATACGTTGACCCATGACCTGAGTTAACCTGAAATTTTCGTTTTTTAATTAATTTATTTTTGTGGGCTTTTCTATAATTTTTTGTCAGTACGGTTGTTTTATTGTTTTTGGTTACGATTAGTTTCTTAACTCTAGGGGTAAGTTTATTTCATCTGTTATTTCGTTCAAAGACAAAATCGTCTTTATGAAATGTATGGGGAATTTCTCTATGTTTGTTAATTTTATCTATATTTAATTTATTATTACTTCAATTTTGTCTTTAATATCTTTATACAATTGGTTTTGGTAAGTTTTTAGTTTATTGATAAAATCATGTTCTGAATCATTTAGTGTGAATTGTTTGAATTTATGTGTTCTTCCAGTTATTAATTCAAATGGTGTCAAATTTGTCAGGGAATGTGGAGTTATTGTAAGTTATTAATGCTTCATTTAATATGTCAGTTGGAATTAGTTTGTTATTTTTATCATAAATAATTTGATAAATTTCTGTCAATATTGAATGAAAACGTTCGACTGGCGAATTACCAGTGGAATTTTGAGGTGTGGTTATGTGCAAATTTATTTACAAAAATCTTTGAATAAGTTAGATTTAAATTCGGCAGCTGAATCACACACTATTTTCTTTGCTATACCGTGCTGTGAAAAGAACTGTCTTAATGAACTTGATATACACATACTGTCACGTGCTGTAAGAATATATCCAGAAGCGAATTTTGAAAACTTATCAAAAATGGTCAGTATTTGTATGTTATGAATGCTATAAACATCGATGTGTAAAATATCTATGGGCTTATTAGGGATTTCCGAATGTTCGTATTGAATTTTTGGTGGATGTCTATCATATTTGAGAAGTTTGCATCTATCGCAATTTTTGATAATCTTAGTTATTTTTTCTTTCATTTTGGGAAAGTAATAAGATCTACGGAGATGGTTGAAAGTTTCATTGATCCCACGATTATTGCTATCATCATGATATTTGTTTATAATTTCGTCCTGCTGGTCAGAGTTTAAATATTTTATTACTTGCGAAGAATTTTGATAATACGTGTTGAACTAGTCTTAACGTCTCGTCGTCAGTATAAACGGCTGTAAGCCTTTTAGGGTTGAGATATTCTTTTAAAATTGAAGTTATTACAGATTCCTTATCTAAGTCAGGTTGTCTAAAAATTCGTCTATTTTTAGACTCAATGAGAGTGTTGTAAATCATATTTGGGTTTACTACACCGTTAGTTTTATTCAAAATTAGTTTTTCAGTAAATTCATTGAGTGGTCTTTCAGAGATGCAAATACCATCGTTTTGATTTTTGGAGGCAGAGTGAACAGTTGATATATTGGAATTATTTTCTGATTAACTTGGGTTATTACGAACAGATTTATTTGAAGCTTGTAGACTAGAATTCGACGCATCAGACTCGTTAAAATTAATTTCTATCTGGCTTAAGGCATCAGCATTTGTGTTTGCTTTGCCTTTTTACTTGCGATTTATAGGGACTATAAGGCAAGTTATGCATTCGTAAAAAAAAAAAAATCTAACAATCAAACATGCCATTACGATGATAGAGAAGTCAAAAAAGTGGGTCCGGAAATTCCGTCCGTCTGTATGTCTGTCTGTCTGTCTGTCTGTCTGTCTGTCTGTCTGTCTGTCTGTCTGTCTGTCTGTCTGTCTGTCCGTATCGATATCTACAGCCCAAACGGTTGGGCCGATTTGATTCAAACTTGGTATATAGTATTTTTAGAGTGCTCTACCCGACAGTTTTTGGAATTGGCATTCTAGCTCCAAAACTAACGGTACCTGCCATATAACTTTAAATGAAAAACTTATTTTTCTGGAAAACGGCTCCTACGATTTTGATAAAACTTTCAGAATGATATTTTCTGTGCAAAATCTATCTTTTAATTTAAATGGATTTTTCAGAAAAAGTTTTATAACGGTACCTCCCATATGACTGTTTTTTTAAAATCAGACTTTCTCGTTAATTAATTAACGGATTTTGATGAAATTTTCAAAATATGTAGTGTTTTATGATTTAAATAATATTGTTTTTTTAAATTTTCAAAAACATTTTTTTTAATTTTTAATAATTTTTTTAAAAAAATATTTTGTTGTTTGAATATTTTGAAAACGGTTTAATAGATTTTTTTTTTAATTTTTCTCCTTGTATAAACTTTACATTTCTTTGAATTGACATGCTTAAAAAAAATTTAAAATATGTTTTCGAAAAGTTTTTCAAAAAAAAACATTTTTTTGAAGAAACTGGTCGAACGATTTTGAAATGAAAAATTCATAAAATATACAACAGCAAAAGACATAAGATGGCTTACAACATTTTTTCCAAAAAACGTTATGAATAGTGTTTTTTGATTTCAAACAAAATTTTCCCTAAAATTTTATTTCATATTGCTCGGCTAAGCCCTAGCCTTTAGTCAAATAAAAGAAGGTGACAACCTACATACATACCTACGTATTTTAAAGCATTTCATCATCATAAAAGCACACAGAATAAATAATGAGCCTATGATAAACACACAAAAACAACAAACAAATAAAAAGAATTATTCGATTACTACTGAATGCAAAAATTTCAATCCAGAAAACAAAAGTTTACACATTCCTATAAATAAACAAAACCACTGTGTTAACTTTTAATATTGTCGCTTTACATACTCGCTTAACAGTAGTTGGAACGTGTATCTTATATTTAGTACCTACCTTCCTTCCAACCTTATTATAGGTACCTAATATCCTTAATAAATTCCATTAATACCTACCCACACCATACGTTTATCGATCTATCAAACATAATTAAGCTATTTTAATTAATTTGATTTCAAAAAGTAAATTATTGTTATTGGGACCTATATAGGTCCTTATACCTAGCATTATTGCCCTACTGCTGATTCCCACGAATCTTTATGCCAGTTGTTCAATTTTTCCATACCAAAATGAAAATTTAACTGAAAAAAGTCCTTTACATCTTCCTATTAGCAAATTATATTATAAGCACTAAACAACAAGTTGAAAGATAATACACTAAAAAACTGCAAAAGATAACAATCCTATATATTTATGTGTTTATCCCTTTATCGTGACGCATGTTCGTTCGAGCTTCAAACCACAACGATTCTAAAGAAGTTGCACGTCAAAAAAACATTAAAATTAAATCTTTGTCAAAAAGACGCCTGTACCTAAAAAGGATTAGCACACGGGAGCAAGTACGTGCGACCCAGTCGTGCCTTTTATTTATACATAATTTCATAGTCAAACTCTTCCAATTTCAATCGTCATCTTACAAGCTTTGAAATGGGTTCTTTAAGAGAAAACAACCAGTTAAGAGGTTTGTGGTCTGTTATGATTTTAAATTTACGACCAAACAAATAGGGGCGGAAATATTTGGTCGACCATACAATGGCCAGCAATTCTTTTTCTATTGTGCTATAATTTTGTTCTGAACTCGTGAGTGTTCTTGAAGCATAACAAACTGGTCTGTCAGATCCTATTGGGCCTTGACTAAGAACTCCTCCTATGGCGACATTACTTGCATCGGTTGTTAAATTAAATTTTTTGAAAGGTCGGGATATTGTTACGAGGGATCATTGCTTAGGATACCCTTGCTGAAACATTTTATGTATCGTTCGTTAAGAACTATCTTATTTCCCTTTTTTAGACATTCCGTTTAGGGGTTTGGTTAAATTTGCAAAGTCCTTTATGAATTTTCGATAATATCTAAGCAACCCTAAAAAGGATTTAATTTCAGTTTGAGTGGATGGAATGGGATAATTTTTATTGCATGGATTTTATTAGGGTTCGGTTTGACACCTTCAGACGTCACTAAGTGACCAAGAAATTCTACTTCTTTGCGTAGGAACTCTGATTTGTCCAATTGATTTTTAAGTTAACCGATCGCAATTTCGAGAAAATTTTTTCCAAGTTTTCCGTGTGTTCTTGTAACGACGTGGAGTAAACAATTATATCGTCCATATAAACAAGACACACCTTACAGAATGTTATCCATTATTCTTTGAAATGTTGACGGAGCATTTTTGAGTCCAAAGGGCATTCGGATATACTCGTAATGACCATAATCAACGGTGAAAGCGGTTTTTTCTATATCCCTAGGGTCTACTTCAATCTGGTGAAATCCAGATACAAGATCAAGGGTAGAAAAATACATTGACTTTCCGAGTTTATCTAGGACTTCGGTTATATTAGGCAAAGGATAACGATCTGTCATTCAATTTACGGTAGTCTACGACCAACCTCCTATCTAACTATGTGGTAACTCTGTTCCTATTTTCAAGTGCTATAGTTTGCTCCCGAGTAATTCGCGTTTCTATGTGGTTATAAGCCGATCTTAAATATTATAAACACCAACAATCTATTTATAGTTTTTGCATTTCTCATTTTAATTGAAATTTGTGGTGATACAGTGCTTAGTTTTTGCAATTTCTAAGAAATCTTATTTATTTTAAAGCAAATACTCTAAGTGAACTCTAAGTGAACAATTCACTGTTATATCAAATATTTTTTTTTTATTTTTTTTATTTTAGAATTTTAAGTTTTGAAAACAATCAATAATTAAAATCTGAAAGGAAATATTAACAGCTTTTCAATAAGTGGTAAACGATTTCTGTGCTTAGCGTATTTCCTAAGTTATAGTAATTTTTGTGAAAAACCCATTTAATTCGACCCGTGGAATACTTTTGCCAACTTTTTTTTTTGTTGTTATTATTATATTTTTTTTTGTGTAGCTTACGTAAAACGCCCTTCGTATTTTGAATATGGATTCCTTAAGCTGTCTAGTCTGTAAAAAAACTTCTAGTGATGTAACAGTTTCTTGTGCCGTATGCTTGCAACTAGTTCATGCTAAATGCATAGGTATGAAAGGTAAGGATGCTGATAAATTCACTTCTGTAGCTAGCTTACGGTACTTTTGTACTAAGCATGACAAAATCTCGGTGGATAAATTACATTGGAAAGTCCTTAAACTCCAAAAATTATTCAACAATGTCTCCACAATATTTTCGGATATTTAAAAGCTATTCGATTTCGATGTTTTATCGTCAGAAATAATGAGTGAAAGTTTTAAGGCCATTGAAAGTCCGCAAATAAATCCTGAAGTTCAAGTACCATTGATTTTGCTGACGCCTTCACCGCTTTTAAATTTAAGTCGATCGGATCGATGTAAGAACCCAACGGAAAAAAATCTTCAGCAACAAAATAATCACCGGGAACCTCAACTCTTGGAGAAATCTTCGTCGTCACCATCTTTGTTGCAACCTAGAACTCTCCGTTCAGGTCCGAAACCCCAAGCTGAGAACGATAAATTGGTAGTCGTATCAAAAAAACCTCAGAAACAACCAACAGTTCAATCCAATGATGAGTTTACTGGCGGCCCATCGGTTTCCTCAATAGCTTCCATTACGGATGAGAGGATTTCCGACCCGGCAGTATCCTTATCTGATGGTATTGAATTGTTGCCCTCAACTTCCGCAGTGGGGGGAGAAAGAACCGCAGAGGAATTTGATCTCGTTGCTATGGAAAGACCTTTGCCAATTTTTATTTCAAATTTTCCACAAACAACTAGTGAGTCAATGATATGGTCTTATTGACTAAAAAAAATCACCAAATTTAGACTCATCCTGTCTTAACATTCGCAAAATGAAGCTGAATGCAGATCGGAACTACTCCTCCTTCATTATTGATGTAAAGCGTAATAATGATATTTTTAAGATATTAAATGATGAGAAATTCTGGCCGGTAAACTCAATAGTTCACCCTTTTCGGAAGCGACCTACTCTAGCCAAAAAGAGGTCAAATGTACGAAATACTCAATGAGTTATTTCTCAATGTTCTACCAAAATATTGGAGGATTGAAGACAAAACTAAAATCAATGTTTGCTTCAAGTCTTGAATTTAACTATGATGCAATACTTTTTACTGAAACATGGTTAGATAAGTCTTTTTTGGACAATGAAATACTATGTAGTTCGTACCAAATATTTCGGTCAGATCGGTCTTCCTCAACTAGCAGTAAAAAGTCTGGTGGTGGAGTTCTAATTGCCATTAGAAATTGCTACAACTATAAAATTGTCTCTATGCCCTCAATAAGCGTAGAAATGCTATGTGTTACAACTCTCCTCAAAACTTTCCAACTTTTAATAGTCTGTGTCTACATTCCACCAAAAATGCATTGTGAACTTTACGATCAATGTGTTATAAACATTAAGTACATCGTTTCCCTGATGAATCCCAACGATCGGTTACAATTTGTTCGTGATTTTAATTTACTAGGCATTGAATGGGACGTTCTTCAAGAAGATGACAAATTTTTGTCACCTACATCGTTGACATCAGAAACGAGTATTTCTTTTGTGGACTCAATGTGCTCTTTAGCCTTAAATCAAGTTAACCCGTTTAAAAATGAAAGAGGTAATTTTCTCGACCTCGTGTTTACGGGTGATGTTAATGGCTTAACGGTGCAAATATCATGCCCTTTATTGGATGATGTTAGATTTCACCCTTGCTTTGAAGTTTTAATGGAAATGCCGACCTCCGTTTGTGCTAATCAATACGATCATGGCTATGAATTTGACTTCAAGAAAACTGATTTTGAAAAACTCAATATGGAACTTTCTCAATTTCACTGGGATAGTGTCTTTTTTAATATGGATGCTAGTAAAGCAACTGATACTTTCTATGAAATATTGTACAACAGCTTTTTGAAAAGAATACCTGTTCGCCGCATCAAAATTGTTGATAATTGTCTTCCTTGGCTCACACCTTTCCTTAAAAGGCTTAAAAAAAAAAAAAAAAAAACTCCAGAACAAGCTTAAATTCAAGTTTACAGTTTCCACTGCTCAAGAGTTCAGCAGAATAAGAAGAGAATTCCAAGTCAAATCAAGGGCTGCATATAAAAACTACATAATATCTATGAAAGCTAACCTATTACGGAATCCTTCATCTTTTTGGAAATTTGTTAAAAATAAGAGAAAAATAGCTGAAATCCAAATATCTTCAAATGATGAGGTAATGATCTATGATATGTTTGCAGAAATGTTTAAAGGCATCTACAAATGTAATAATGGGTTGACTGGGCTGCATCAAATTACCTTTAACTTGAGCATTACAAATGACTTGCCATTTATTCAAGAAAACGATGTGTCAAGTGCAAAAAAGAAGGTAACATATTCATTTTCTTTTGGACCTGATAATGTTCCTTCCTGTGTTTTAATAAACTGCTGTCGTTCCTTGGCTAGTGCTTTATGTTATTTGTTTAACCTATCTTTGACGTCTTCCGTTTTCCCGTATGCTTGGAAGTCTTCATTTATAATTCCACTTTTTAAATCAGGAAGCCGATGCAACATGCGTGACTACCGAGGTATAGCAAAACTCAGCGTTATTCCCAAGATGATGGAATCTAAAATAGTCCATGAGTTGATACATGGTGTAGAATCACATCTATCGGACAGACAGCATGGATTCGTCAAGGGCAAATCTACCATTACAAATCTGTTGGAAATTACATCATGCATAACAAAAGGATTCATGAACGGTCATCAAACGGGTGTAATATACACTGACTTCTCCAAAGCCTTCGACCAACTTAATCACCAGCTGCTTGTTAGAAAACTTTCACTTTTCGGCTGGTCCCCAAAACTTGTGCAATGGATTGCAAGTTATTTATCATCTCGTACTCAATATGTTAAGTCCAAGTCTCATTTATCCAACGCAATAGATGTTGGTCAAGTCTGGCGTGCCTCAAGGAAGCCACCTGGGACCACTGTTATTCGTAATTTTTACAAATGATTTACCCTCTGTGATAAAATACTGTGATATACATCTCTATGCTGACGATGCGAAAATTTCATATTCATATAAAAATAATGCTGATTACCTTCAATTGCAATCTGAAATTGATCATTTGCAGGAATGGTGTAATAAGAATGATCTCACACTGAACTCTAAGAAATGCAAAGAGTTAAAAATGAGTTTAAAATGTTTTCTTTAATGAATACTCTTTAAATAATTCAAAACTTGAAAGAGTTAATTATTTTATAGACTTGGGAGTAATATTTGATTCAAAATTAGACTTCAGAATGCACATCGACTCTATAACTGCAAAAGCTTCTGTTCGTCTAGGAATGATAAAACGATGGTCAAAAGAATTCAACGACCCTAATGTGACAAAGAGCCTGTTTGTTGGAATGGTTCGTTCGATCTTGGAATATGGTTGCCAAGTTTGGTGCCCATATTACTCCTGTCCCATTGCCCGCATTGAATCCATTCAAAAACAGTTTCTATTATTTGCTCTCCGTCATCTTAACTGGGATAATCATCACCATCTTCCACCATATCGTTCGCGACTTTTACTGATTGGTCTTAATACGCTCGAGGATAGGAGGTTATCACTCAATGCTGCATTCATATTTAAACTTTTAAACGGTGATATAAATTCTCCTTATTTGCTTTCCTTAATAAAATTAAAAGTGCCATTCCGTCCAAGTCGAAATTATAAAATTTTGCGAACACATGAAACTACTTTAAACTACTTAAATAATGAACCGTTCTCTCTCTCAATAATTATAACTTCTTCGTAGATTTTAATCTTACTTCATTGAAATTTAAACAAGTTATACTTTTATTCAATTTAAATCGTCACTAATTATGTAAATGTAATATTATTTGTATAATCCAAATAACTGTGATCACTTATGTATCTGTAGTTATAGTCAAATAAAATAAATAAAATAAATAAAATAAATAAAACCTCCATTTGTGAATACCAGACAGGACTACTCCAAGGAGAAAAGCTAGGCCTTATTATTCCTTGTTCTAAAAGTTTTTCAATTTGTGATTTTATCTCTTGTTTGTGTACTTCTGGGTAGCGATACGATTTTGTATAAATCGGAATATCATCTGTTGTTTGAATACGATGTTTAATTGTATTTGAGAAGGATAGTTTTTCACCTCCAAAAAAAACACATCATCGTATCTCCTACATAGCTTAAAAATTGCTCTCTGTTCTTAGTTTTTAAGGTGTTCGGAACGAATAAGTTTTGTTATATCTGTTTCAGGTAATATATGTTGTATTTGCTGGTCGAAAGGACATATACCAATATGATTGATTTCCACGAATTTATGTTGGAAGCTTTCGACTGGAATCGGTTGTTCCACAAAAAAGTCTGTTCTGTATTTGATATGTTGTGTACTTCTAGATCACAATACCAATTATTGGAATGATAAATTCCTTCGGGTACTTCTAGAAAATTATTAATGTTTGTAGGTTTTACATATACATCCCCGTCTTTGTGATCTACGAGTAATTTAGCTATTAGTCTACAGTTTGCCGGAATTGTATATATTTTAGACCTCAAATTAGGTTTAAAAAAAATAAAGGAAGAGTTGCATTTTTAGTTTTAAGAACTTTATTAGGTAAATCAATCGTAGCACATAGTTTTGTGAGAGTTTCTAATCCTATCAGTCCATCAAAATAATTATAGAATTTGAAAAGAAGGAATGATATAGGATCTCCGTTATTAAATTCAGGAAGTGCGTAAAATGTAATTTTTTTGTTAAGTGTATGGGAGTTTAATGCTGTTTTTATTGTAACGTCTTTGATGTTTTCATGATACTGAGGGTTCGTATATTCTGGATTAATAAAATTTGCACATGCACCGGTGTCAATTAAAAGTTTCAAGTTCTTACCACATAGGGAAGCTATGATTATATACGGTAATTTGTTATTTCTATGATTATTGATTATTGAATTCTAGGAAACCGTATTGTTTTCCGAGGCTTTTACACAAAAATTTGAATCGTCAATTTCGGTTTTATATTCTGGTTTGATTTCCTGATTGGACATATTGGGATTGTAAATAAATTTTTGGCGCGACAGCTCCTCAAGGAGCTAAGGCCTAGTGACTTATACTCTCAACCATTCCTGTGTGTGTGTTGTTAATCTGCAAGAATGGAAGGGACCTACAGTTTACCGCCGAGTCCGAACGGCTACATGAGATGCACTTTTTCGAGACAAATGTTACTTTTGGAGGTTTTGTCAGTTCCTCGCAAGAGGCAGTACCTCAGAAAAAAGGAGGCTATGTGCTGGATTTGAACCCAGGTTCTTTCGCTTAGCAGTCCGACACACTAACCACTAAGCCACGGGGCACTACATATTAGGATTGTATGAGTAACTTATGTTGTCTTCATACTGCTCAACATAGTAATCTAAATTGGGTTCATAACTATTATAATTATCGAAGTGTTGGTTGTAATTATTGTAGTCCTCATTTGTCTCTGAGTCATAATCTAAGTTATGCACTTCTTTTATCGAATATCGAGGCATGTGGTTTGGTTGAGAGGAATTCCTTTGATAAGGATGATTCTGTTGAATAGGTGTTGGAAGTGTTCGAGCTTGACCACTTGCAACTTCCATTGGAGTAGGACGAGGTTGTGGTATATAAAAATTTGGTCTAGGATAAAAATTATTTTGCAACTTGTTAAATGGTTTGGGAGTTACCATATTACTTGATGGAACTAAAAATCTATTATTAAATTGTTGTTGCTGTGTTGTAATCTTGGAACACCCTGTTGAATTGCTCTGTTCTGTAGTAATTGATTGTATTGAAAGTTTTGAGGGCGATGCTGTGGGAAAGAATTAAAACTAGATTGCATTGTCTTTTAAGGTCTGGAAAATAAGAAGTTCAAACTTGTTGGAGGCTTAAAAAGAGGGGAATTTTTGTGATTAATAGTTTGAATGGGTAATTTATTCTGATTCGAGGAATATTTCATATAGAACGTGTTTTGTTCTTGAATGCAAAAATTCAGAACTTGACCCTAGTGGTTATTTAAGTCCAATAAGGAAGGTTTTCAAACACATATCAGCATAAAAAAGTGTTGCAGAAATTGCGGATGATATTTTTTCATGAATCTGAATATGATTAGCTATATTTGATAGTATCTCTATGATTTTTGCATAAAACTGTTCAACTGTTTCATTTGTTTGTCTTAGACGGAGGTCTCTTATCAAGGAAATTTCATTCTTTTGTCTGCATAATGTAAAATAAGATTTTCCTTCATACTTTCCCAGTTGGTTGAAGTGCCGTACATGTTAAGAACATCGTTGGCATCGCCAACAATTTTGTTACGTATAGCTCTAAGCATAATGTTGGCATACGATGTGCCATCTAGTTGAGGAATTAGCCGCAATATTTCCTCAACGTTTTTTATAAAGTCATATAATGACTTTGGATTACCGTCATAATGAGGTAAATCTTTAATAGCATCCTGTATAGGAAGGCTATTGAAAAAATTATTTAGGTCTAGAGTAGAAAGAGTGTTATTCTGTGCATTAGGAGTGGTGTTGTTAGGAGGTGAAGTGTTATTATTTGATGTAGTATTACTATTTGCTAAGGTATTATTTAGTGGTAAAGTGTTGTTAGTCATTGCAGCAGAAAAACTTTGAAGATTTTCTATTTAAAAAATTTCTAAATTTTCTTCACTGTTTTTTTAATCCGTAAGGAGTAGCTGTATTTAATACACGACTCTGTTGTTTTTCTTTTAGCATAAGGAACAAATTTTTTTTCCTTTTTAGGCTTTAAATTATTTAATTATTTTATTTATATATATTTTTTTTGAATTTGAGAAGGAAAATGTGGCGATTTGGTAGGAAAATGAACAATGTCATCAATATATATCTCACATTAAAACAATCCAGAAGAAGTGTCCTTGAGTTTTGTTGGTCTTTCGTTGTAGTTTGTGGTTTCTTGTTCCTGACTTGATGTAAGTAAGCTCTTTGTTTCTTCTTCACAATATTCATAGTTAACCGTCTTTGATTCAAGCACAATAAACCGTTGTGTTTTCTATTTATTTATTCACGATTAACTGTTCTTTTTTTTTTCTTTTTTTTTTTTTACACAAATACCCGTTGTGTTTAATTTCTTGCGAAGAAAAACAAAATCCGCACGACTGCGCCAGTTAGATTCTTTATTGTGTCTAAGCAGAAAAAAAAACAACTTTACTTATTCAAGTCAAGAGCAAATGAATTTTATTTTTAACACAGACATTTAGACATACATAGATACATAACTTTATTTTGATTATCAGGTGTGGGAACGGAAGTTCAAAATGTGTCTCACACTTGAATTCATGGTTTTTATTTGCATAGAACAATATTTAAAATGGAATTGCTTACTATTGCATTTTATGTTTATGGGAAAGAATTTGTCATTAAGCTAATTTAAAGGAAAGGGATTATGATTACATTTTGTTGTTTATGGGGATACATAACTCATGCTTGAATTCATGGTTTTGATTTACATAAAATATTTAAAATGGAATTGTTTATTATTACATTTTATGTTTATGGGAAAAGAATTTGTGGTTAAACCCATTTAAAGGAAAGTGATTATTATTACATTTTATTGTTTATGGGGATACATAACTCGCGCACCTCGACGTCCGGCCTCTACGAGCTTGAGATCGGCCACTGCTATATTGATGACGATCAATTTTCCGACTCCATTAGCAGTGACAAAGGTCATGAAGATATTCACGACGACCAAAATTATGAAAATAATTAAATACTATGGTTCAAAACAAATAAAAATATTAACAATATACATACTTTCTTAACTCTGTATAGAATTATCAAAAAAATTGTTCCTCCCTGTAGTAAACTAGCAGTTTCTATAAATTGGGATTTTAATTAAATTAAATTTTAATACAAATTTCGAAAAATTAAAAAAATGCCATGGATTGATTTATTAGATTTTTGATTTACTACCTTATTGACATTTTAAATTTTACATTTTCGGGAATAATATGTTGAAATTATTATATTTATAAATAATAATTTAGAAATGATTCGATACATCCAAAATGCACACAATGCAGTTTATAAACGAACGATGATAGGCAGTGAAAGGTCAGAATAGAATAAACGGGCTATTTCACTCACACCCGCTTGCATTTATATACCTCGCTCTCGCATCTACGTAAGGCCAAGTTTCCATTTGCAAACAGGAAGTGTTTACACCAGAAGAGCCATTAATGTCGCAAGAAGTTTTGTTATTTACCGAAAATTGTGAAATCTTGGCGTGAAGACGTCAACGTTTAGCAGCGGCAATTAAAATTTTATTGTTAAAAAAGAAAAAAATATCAACCTGGATTTGCGATTGGATTTTGAGAAGACGGGAAGCTGGTGGCTTCTATAATTTATTTATCGAACTAATTTTATTAATTTTATTATATTTCATATTTTATTTTATTTATATATTTATATTTTTTTATATTTATTTATTTTATTTTTATATTCTTCGTGTCGGCTGCAAGAACTGTTGCGAGTCAATGCATAACTGTTTAAACCAGTACTTAATTGCAATCGCAAATACTCGCAAGAAATTATGAATGAACTGTCGCGATAGAAATTGCTTCGCAGTTTCCACTTGCAAGTCACTGTCAGACAAACTATCACGCATTTCCTGCAGAAGTTTTCGTGCAAATAGGAACCCGGCCTTAGACTTTTAATGTATCTGAAAAGATGTCATAACCCCTGAAACTGTATGATAACTGAGAAAACATCTCATAGTAACATAAATACCCTTCAAAATATTTTAATGAAAAACCATTGTATATGCATTGCCTATAGTACTATCATGAGACGAGAAAAAATCTTTTTACCTAGAGCCGCTTGGAGTGCTAGTGTAGGGACATTTTATTTGAGTGAGAGAGAATTAAGAGCATGGTTTTTAGTGTTATGCTTTGTGCTTAGTTTATTGCGCATGTGCAATGTGAGGCAAGAAAAAACAGAAAGAGAACATGAAATAATTCAGTATTTTGTTTTGTTCATTGTATACCTATGTAAACTGCTAGCAGTTTTGAAGTTAATATATAAGGATTTATACACGATCCAACATTTTCATTGTTTACGTTTTTTTATATGGAAAATGTAATATGAGAACCGGTTCTTACATAAGTATTTATACATTGTCATTGACCAGACTTTTGATTTGAGTTTTTTAGGATTTTCAAGTTTTGTACGAGCACTACCTACATACATATTTGTCATATTTGTACATATACCTATGCACCATTGACCAGATTTTTTATTCGAATTCTTTAGGATTTTCAATTTTTTTACTATTATGAAGGTTGTCGTCTTCAAATATGTGCACATTCATTCTTGAAATTTAAACACAAACTTACTTCTTGCTGTATTTATACAAAGATACAAACGTCCTTGCAGTGGATGGATTTTTGTTTTGAATTTTAGTTTCCATTCAGATAGGTACCTACATATATATATAGGTACATATATATGTATTATGTAGAAGTTCATATACAATGTGAAAAACAAGATGATTGGCATGATTTACTTCCACTTTTTGGCATGGCATATAGAGCAACGCGGCAAGAGTCAATTAAACAATCTCTATTCGCAATGATGTTTGGGAGAGCAATGCGATTACTGCCTGATTTATTATTTGGAGTACCTCCATAACAGGTGCAAATAACTGGTTAAGAAAAACAGTTACAGGAACAAATACAAGAAGTGCATGAACAAGCGAGACAGGAAATGTATTGTGCTGTCAACAGAATAAAACAAGTACGACATTCAGAATTAGTAAAGAAAAGATTAAACAAGTAGCGATTGAAACTAATAAAGTAATAGTTGAACAAATAAGTATAAATGAATTTGATAATTATACAAGGAATTACAAAAAAATATTTAAGAAAATTCAAGATTAAAAATATTGATATATAATCCTCCAAAATTTTCCATAGTACCTTACATGCAAGAGGACACTCAGATTTAAAAAGAATTCTAAACAAAATAAAACAAAAATACTTTTGAAAAATTTGAATAAAATGGTAAAACTGCAAACTACAAACAAATTCGGAATACCAAAAAAAAAAATTAGTCATATACACCAGCAACAAGTTTTTAAATTGTATCAGCAGACACAGTTGGTGCATTAAGACCATCAAATGACTTAAGGTACATACTAACCCTGCGATGCAAATTAACTAAATACGTTGAATAATACCCATTAAGAAACTAAAATAGCAGAAGAAAACTAAATGTTGCGTACAATAGTATTGGTAGATATATATATAAGCTTAACAAATATGATACGATATCGCTCTACTCAAAAGCTATTTATAACTTTACATTTAATAACCTTATCCGGTACAGGATATTAGTTTTATTGTTTCGGGTAATCCAAACACATTAACCTCCTTATCTCTTTGATCGATTGCAATTGTCTTCTTTTATTAGATCGTAACAAATTCTACAACCGCGGCTTACGGGTTTAACCCCTGAACAACATTTCTTCACCAATATGACTCGTTTGTGGAACAATCTGCTCATTTGGCACGCAATTAAAGCCTTTTTCTATAAAGATCAGAAGAGTGTAATAGCCTTAAAAGTAAAAGAAATAACATTACGAACATAAAAAGACTTACAAAAATTTGGTAATTGATTTGCCTAATATCCTATATAAATTTTTTTTTAAAGTAAGCTTAAAATCAATCCATATTTAAACTTGTACTTTATTTTATAACATATTGTATCTTATATAAAAAGAATGAAAAAAAATTGGTAATTGATTAGCCTAATATACTTAGTCTTATTCATTCATTCGCCCAAGTCGACAGATTAAGGGCGTAATCGTGTAGTTCTTGTTTTGTGGATACCCAGAATTTCTACAACGTTTTGTAAAATATCTGATTCAAAAATTCTTGCCCTGATCAGAATAAAGTTCCATGGGTACACCTAATCGGCCGAAAATATCTTTTTTAGCTCAAAATCAATGAAATGTGGACCTTATTTTGTTGAATGTTTTCGTAGAACTAAAATGGCTACCAAATGGTGAGTCGTGAAACATCTTAATCACGTCACTAGTCTTTGATTTGGGCACCACATGAAGCAAACTCTTTGGCTTTTTTTCGTGGTTGGTACCCATTTTTTGTGAAGCTAGGGGGTAATCATGAACCCCCATCCTTTCTTATCTTAAATAAAACTGCATCTTATAAAGTGCACACAGGAGTTGAAGCTGCAAAGCATCTTGTATCTTTAAAACTGGAGAATAAAAATATTGATATATTCCTAGACCGCCAGGCTACAATCAAGGCCACAAAGGCAATCGTCTCCAAACTGACTGCAACGCTCTGCGACAAATCAGTGAAACAAACATTCTTGACCCTCCGATTTGTCCCCGGACAATGTGACATTTACGGAAATAAAAAGGCTGATGAACTGAACATCCATGGAACCAAGCCACACTGTAGCTTGATTAATTGAGCCAGTGGAAAATAAGAAAAATAGAATCCACTATAATTTTCTCAGAGTCGCAAACGAGACATTGTCAAAACTAGACAACTGTCGGGTCACAAGGAATCTCTGGCCAAACATCTAAAAAAAAATACATAACAAATTCAAAAGCTAGGTAGACCTCAACTATGCGACGTTTCAAAATAGCCATTTAAAAACATTCTTAAATTCATTTCGGGATGGTTTAAAAAGGCACTCAACAACTAATACTCCCCCGAATTCCCCACATTTTACCGCAACTCCTACTCCTGGGAACCGCAATGGATTCTTGAGATCCGAGTGAGATGAATCATCACTCCATCCTTTCTTACCTAACCTATAAATGTTTTTACGGGAACAGAATAAGTCAATAAATCTTGAGTCACGTCAACACCATATTTCTCATCAAAACAGGTGGTGGCATTCATTATATATAACCTTGTTTCATCCTTGAAAACCTCCACCATAAAAAAAATCGCAAACATATTTAACCACGGAAAATGTGTTTAATCACCATATAATGTCAATTAATTGAAAAATATAAAATAAAAAACCCTGTAGTTTTATAAATGAATTAAAATTATTATATATTAAACAAATAACTTGTTTTTAAACAGCACTCGGAACAAATATTAAACAATTTTTAAGCAATTAACGTCACTTCAAAACACGCGTGAATTAGCATAGTCAATTTAACACTCAAACTCCCTTAACAGTATTAAGAAGGTATTCTCCATTTAAACTTTTTTGTATGAGAAAAAAGGATTTATTATTATATTAATAAAAATTTAAATTCTTTATAAAACAATTAACAAATTATAAATTCCTTATATAAACAATGAGGAAAAGAGAGAAAAAAATAAAGTAAGAGAGGATAGCACTTGTATAAAAAACGTACAAATGGTAACAAGCAGTGCTGCAAAAACATGTCTTTGGGCAAGGAATTTCCAACATTCACAGCAGCTGAAATGGCATTACAAAAGCTCATAAATTTGTAAAAAAGGCAAGCAAATTTGTTCGAGAAGTCATTCTGAATCCTGAGTTCAACAAGTAAATCAAATTGAAATTGTGCAATAACAAACATAATTTCTTTTAATTAAAGGGTAAATCAAATTGAAATTGTTTTCAACAAACATAATTTGATATTCTTAAAATAATTATTTTTTTAACATTAAATAACAAGAGAGAAATTCTGTTTGAAATCGATCGATGAAAATATAAGTCGTTCAAATATAAATTGAAATCTGCCTTAAAATTTAAATCTAAATGTATTTAAGTAAATCAACTGGAAATTATCCCACGATTTATACGTAAGATAAAAATCAGTTGAAACTGTTATATTTAACATTATTTTTATTTCAAGTTATTAACAATATTGTTAGGATTTTAACGAGAATACAAACAAAATAAATTTTATTAATTCAACGAATCACTCTTCTTTCTTTTTATTAAATTTTTTTTTTGAATGATCGTTGAATTTCAATTTGTAGGTATAAACAATAGTCAAAAAACTTTGGTGGTTCCATCCAGGAATAATTTTCGCAAATTTAATCCGTTGTCTTAACTTTTAATGTTTTGTTATTCTTACTCGTCTGTGATACTTCTTGCGAAAAATCAATTCAAAATCATAAGGAACTTAACAAATTAATAGTCAACCAAATCGTCTTGGAAACATAAATTGAAAAAAACCATAGAAAATGGCAAGACCAGAGTAGAAAAGAGAACTGCATTTACAAACAGAAATTGATAGATTTGCGTGAACTATGGCATAAATTCTTAACGCAGGATCAACAAATAAATGAAGCCAATATCAGTTCAAAAAAGGAATGTGAAAACTCCATTACCTAAAGAGATGTCCAGCTGGTGATGCAGAGAAGGTATTGAAGCATACTCCAATTAAAAGTCAAGATTATGATCCAGCATGGAGTAAATTAAAGGAACGGTACGAAAATAATAGAACTTTGATGAATTTCCACATCAAGACTTTCGTAAATCAAACTAAAATAGCCACTGAATCAGGAAAGAGCTTAAAGCTATTGGTTGACACAACTGAAGATTACTAAAAGCAACTCAATGCTTTGGAATTATACACAAGCGCATGGGATGCTTTGCTTATTTATCTAATAGTACAGAAGTTACCAATTGTGACATTGCATCTCTGGGAAGAGGAATTGGGAGACAGTCAAGATCTCCCAGAATTGAAGAAATTTTTAGCTTTCTTATAGGATTAGGATTTTTTAGTCCATTGGTAGCACTATTGGTGCAAGGCCGATCGTTACCACTGTTAAAAAGGAAGGTATTCAAACCTTCCATTCCGTCAATAATTCTCATTGCCCTGCCTGCAAGGGAAAACATTACGTTGGAAACTGTACAACATACCTAAAAATGGATGTACCAACTCGAAGAAAAATTGTAAAGGCGGCAAATAGGTGCTTTAATTGTTTTTCAGATAAATATCCGCACACTAGGTGTCGGAAAAAACAAAAATGCAATTAATTTCCAAAACTACATCATACTAACTTTCACGTCGACGAACCTTCGGCCAAGGATTCAAGTCAAAAAGAAAGACAAATAACTTCCTTTCAACAGGAATCTAAAATGCTTAACTGCAAACGGCATTGGTAGCAGCATTTGACCGCAAAGGTCCCTCAACAATATTGAGTTGCCTGTTGGATTCAGGATTACAAACATCATTCATCACGGAAAATGCCTACCAAAGGTTACAAATACGTGGTACCCCCACATCAATAGAGGTCATTTGCTTAAGCAAAAACCAAACTGCATGCTCTACAAGACAGGTGCAGCTAAGACTTCAATCAATCAAAACAAAACAAAGCGCAGTAGAAGTAAGAGTGTTTGTCCTAAAAACAATCACTGACCTATTGCCAACGAAGGAATCAAGCGAAATTGGAAACATTTCCAAGATCTCGAGCTAGCGGATCCAACCTTTTGGAAACCCAATTCCGTAGATGTTTTGCTTTGAGCCGATGTATACGGCCATGTTATTCGTGAGGGCATATGCTGTGGCTCAAGAGCAGAGACAGTAGCTATCAATACCATATTTGGATGGATAGTAATGGGAAGTAATCCTACCCCATCTAACGCGTCAGTTAAGATATTCAATACCATTATAAAATCCATCAACAATCTCTGTTTTCAATATCAGAAATTTTGGGAGATGGAAGAAGTTCAAGACTAAAACACACATCTACAGAATTCTATGTTGATGACTTGCCGATTGGAGCAGATACCATTGAATATTGTCTTGAGCTACAAGGGCAATTAAGAGAGATGCTCGGTTAAAGTGGTTTCAAGCTTAGGAAATGGGAAAGTAACCGCGTAGAATTTATAACCCACTTACCACCACTTACTTACCAGATAAAGAAGTGAAGGATTCGTTCAACCTGCAAGAGAATGAATCCATAAAAAAACTTTAGTAATTCGATGGTATCCAGCAGGAGATTACTTCACGTTCAATGCTCAAGGTCTATCAGGTGCACAGGCTAATACCAAACGTGCTATTTTTTCTGAAATCACATCATTATACGACCCAGTTGAATAGATTTCGCCAATCATCTTCGCAGCTAAAATATTGATTCAAATATTGTGGATAGGTGGCTACTTTAAAGATAGTAAGGTATCGCAAGACATTTCCTGATAAAAGTATGAGTTCAAGGACGATTTGTAGAATTTGAACCAAATCAAAATTTCACGATGGATCGGTATCTCTAAAACCAACCAAACTAATCAAATACACGGGTGCCGCGGTGCTCCTATCAAAGCATATTCCATAGTTCTCTATATTTGAACAATAGACCACAATGGCAACGTTAAGGTTAGATTATTACCGCAAAATCAAAAATTCCTTCAGTAAAACCAATTACTCTGCCTCACTTGAAATTAAACGGAGCATTGTTGTCAGCCAAACTTTTAAAGGTTACAATACAAGATATGCAACTTCAAGACACTCCCATATTTTAATGGACGGATGCTACAATCGTTTTGCAAAAGATACGAGAACATCTATCGAAATGGAAAATGTGTGTCGCCAACAGAGTTGCAGAGATTCAAGAAAGTCTGCCCACTGAACACTGGCATAATGTTCCAATAAAGGAAAATCTGGCAGATTTAGCTTCTCGAGAAATGAATTTAAACCAAATTAAATCAATTCAAAATCATGAGGAGCTTAACAAATTAATAGTCAACCAAATCGTCTTGGAAACAAAAATTCAAAAAAAAACCATAGAAAATGGCAAGACCAGAGTAGAAAAGAGAACTGCATTTACAAACAGATACTGATAGATTTGCGTGAACTATGGCATAAATTCTTAACACAGGATCAAAAAATAAAAGAAGCCAATATTAGTTCAAAAAAGGAATGTGAGAACGAATATATATATAAAAAGGCAACAATTTGATGAAGTTGAAGTCAAATATGCTGAATATATGGGTGAACTCGAAGATGGCTGCAATTATATAACTGCAAAAATTAGCCTCAATTAGAAGAGTCAAATTGATTATCCATTTGACTACACTTAACTTCCAAAAATAAAGCTCCGTACTTTCAATAGTGATAACAATTTATGGAGGTGTTTTTCAGATTTGTTCACGTCATTAGTTCATAATAATAAACAGCTACAACCTGTGCAAAAACTCCATTACCTAAAGAGATGTTCAGCTGGTGATGCAGAGAAGGTATTTAAGCATACTCCAATTAAAAGTCAAGATTATGATCCAGCATGGAGTAAATTAAAGGAATCCACATCAAGACTTTCGTAAATCAAACTAAAATAGCCACTGAATCAGGAAATAGCTTAAAGCTATTGGTTGACACAACTCAAGATACTAAAAGCAACTCAATGCTTTGGAATTAGACACAAGCGCATGGGATGCTTTGCTTATTTATCTAATAGTACAGAAGTTACCAATTGTGAAATTGCATCTCTGGGAAGAGGAATTGGGAGACAGTCAAGATCTCCCAGAATTGAAGACATTTTTAGCTTTCTTATAGGATTAGGATTTTTGAGTCCATTGGTAGCACTATTGGTGCAAGGCCGATCGTTACCAGGAAGGTATTCAAACCTTCCATTCCGTCAATAATTCTCATTGCCCTGCCTGCAAGGGAAAACATTACGTTGGAAACTGTACAACATACCTAAAAATGGATGTACCAACTCGAAGAAAAATTGTAAAGGCGGCAAATAGGTGCTTTAATTGTTTTTCAGATAAATATCCGCACGCTAGGTGTCGGAAAAAACAAAAATGCAATTAATTTCAAAAACTACATCATACTAACTTTCACTTCGACGAACCTTCGGCCAAGGATTCAAGTCAAAAAGAAAGACAAATAACTTCCTTTCAACAGGAATCTAAAATGCTTAACTGCCAACGGCATTGGTAGCAGCATTCGACCGCAAAGGTCCCTCAACAATATTGCGTTGCCTGTTGGATTCAGGATTACAAACATCATTCATCACGGAAAATGCCTACCAAAGGTTACAAATACGTGTACCCCCACATCAATAGAGGTCATTTGCTTAAGCAAAAACCAAACTGCATGCTCTACAAGACAGGTGCAGCTAAGACTTCAATCAATCAAAACAAAACAAAGCGCAGTAGAAGTAAGAATGTTTGTCCTAAAAACAATCACTGACCTATTGCCAACGAAGGAATCAAGCGAAATTGGAAACATTTCCAAGATCTCGAGCTAGCGGATCCAACCTTTTGGAAACCCAATTCCGTAGATGTTTTGCTTTGAGCCGATGTATACGGCCATGTTATTCGTGAGGGCATATGCTGTGGCTCAAGAGCAGAGACAGTAGCTATCAATACCATATTTGAATGGATAGTAATGGGAAGTAATCCTACCCCATCTAACGCGTCAGTTAAGATATTCGATACCATTATAAAATCCATCAACAATCTCTGTTTTCAATATCAGAAATTTTGGGAGATGGAAGAAGTTCAAGACTAAAACACACATCTACAGAATTCTATGTTGATGACTTGCCGATTGGAGCAGATACCATTGAATATTGTCTTGAGCTACAAGGGCAATTAAGAGAGATGCTCGGTTAAAGTGGTTTCAAGCTTAGGAAATGGGAAAGTAACCGCGTAGAATTTATAACCCACTTACCACCACTTACTTACCAGATAAAGAAGTGAAGGATTCGTTCAACCTGCAAGAGAATGAATCCATAAAAAAACTTTAGTAATTCGATGGTATCCAGCAGGAGATTACTTCACGTTCAATGCTCAAGGTCTATCAGGTGCACAGGCTAATACCAAACGTGCTATTTTTTCTGAAATCACCTCATTATACGACCCAGTTGAATAGATTTCGCCAATCATCTTCGCAGCTAAAATATTGATTCAAATATTGTGGATAGGTGGCTACTTTAAAGATAGTAAGGTATCGCAAGACATTTCCTGATAAAAGCATGAGTTCAAGGACGATTTGTAGAATTTGAACCAAATCAAAATTTCACGATGGATCGGTATCTCTAAAACCAACCAAACTTATCAAATACACGGGTTCCGCGATGCTCCTATCAAAGCATATGCCGTAGTTCTCTATATTTGAACAATAGACCACAATGGCAACGTTAAGGTTAGATTATTACCGCAAAATCAAAAATTCCTTCAGTAAAACCAATTACTCTGCCTCACTTGAAATTAAACGGAGCATTGTTGTTAGCCAAACTTTTAAAGGTTACAATACAAGATATGCAACTTCAAGACACTCCTATATTTTAATGGACGGATGCTACAATCGTTTTGCAATAGATAGGAGAACATCTATCGAAATGGAAAATGTGTGTCGCCAACAGAGTTACAGAGATTCAAGAAAGTCTGCCCACTGAACACTGGCATAATGTTCCAATAGAGGAAAATCTCGAGGAATGACTTTAATCCAATTAGTCAATTGTAGTTTGTGGTGCTATGGTCCGGAATGGCTAAGCCAGGATTGGAGCCATTGACCTAAATTTCCATGCCACCTAGAAGGTACCAACTTGGAGGCACCAACAACAAACACTATATTTTAAGATCGACAAGTGAATGGCTGCCAATGTATTCGTTATACACGAAACTCATCAGAGTCATGGCCATGGTCACTTGGCACTTGGGCACCTCGAGTCAACCTGATACAGCCTTTTCACATGTGGGTATAAATTACGCTGGACCAATACAGCTTAAATTGTTAACCCACAGAAAGGCAAGACTTTATAAAGGATATTTAATTTATATTTATTTGTGTGTTTGGCAACCAAAGCTATTCACATAGAAGCCGTATCAGATTTGACTTCAATGGCGTTTATAGCAGCGTTAAAAAGGTTTGTGTCCCGACGAGGATTATGTTCAGACATATATGCCGACTGCGGAACAAACTTTAAAAGAGGAAAAGCAATGTTAGATCGAGACTTAATACAAGCCACTAAGGATGCTACACAACATTTTTGGAAAAGATAGACCACAGAATATATGAACCGTCTTCAGCAACCACCTAATAGGCTTACAAGCAAACAAAATTTAAATGTTGGAGATGTTGTTCTTATCAAGAATGACAACAATCCACAAAATTCAAATTGTTCATCCTGGTAAAGATGGATTAGTCAGAATAGAAACGGTACACACAAGGCATAATACTTACAAAGACCCATCGTTTAAATTTGTCGTTTACCAATTAAACAAACCTTAACTACCAATACAACATGAAATCAATGTAGTCAGTAGAATCTTGTCCATGTATTGTTCGTAGTAGTTGCGTTTGTGTTAACCAGTTGAAATGCCCTACCTCGCCTATTAAATCTATCTGGGATAGAGGCTTCCCCAAGCCGAAAACAATGATGGCTAAAGAGCCGATCTGATTCTGAAATGGGAACTCAGGCTAATAGAGCCGAGTTATTAATATGATGATTAAACCTAAAGTGATTTTAATTTTAAGATTCGGAGCCTATTTAAACAAAAATCAATAAAAATCATAATATGAACTTAAATCTATACATATATCCAATACAAATGTAAATATTAATGTCTTACGGCAGAATACTGCTCCCATTGCATTAAGAAAAACGTAAACAAAATTTGGTTGGTATTTAATTGCTGTGTCATCAAAATTAGTGTTTATGTTAATGCCCTTTCTGGTGACAAAATATATCTGGTGAAAAGTATATGAAAAGCATGTATAAAAAATGTATCTGGCAAACTATTGACAGCGCATGGAGGATGATGAACTCGAACGAATGCACTTGACTGATTGACTGAAAATATTATGGAGAATGAATATTATGAACATTAATAATGAATGAGACTTGCTATTGAAAGTTGTACCAATGCCCTGAGGTTAGCAGCAAAATACTTGAGTGCTGTGTATGTACTACATCCTTACCTTCCAAGAATTTTTTGTTTTTGTTTTTTTATAATTTTTTTTTGTTATTTATCTAAATTCATGCGTTTTAATCTATTTGTATGTATGCTAGAGTGTGGTGTTGTGTTATAACTGAAAACAAAATAGGCAATCCATTCATGCCAATTATCTTCTTTTGCAAAGGAAATTAGGTATTCATTTAGCACTCTATGATTTCGTTCTATGGAACCTAAAGTCTTATGATGATAGAGGGTTGATATTACGTGATTTATCCCAAATGATGTGTAAATATTTTTCATGACTTTATTTATGAATTCTGTTCCCATATCTGTTTTTAATATTTTTAAACTTGCATGCCGGAGAAGAAAATTGTCTACCAAGGCTTTTGCTACTGTATTCGCATCTCTACTCTTAATGGGTATTGTTCAACATATTTGGTCATTTCACATTGCAGAGTTAGTATGTACCTAAAGTCATTTGACGGTCGTAATGGACCAACCGTATCTGCTGATACTATTTCGAAACTTGTTGTTGGTGTATCTGTTAAGACTAATTCTTCTTTAGTATTACAAATTTGTTTGCTCTGTGCACATATCTTGCATTTATTTATATGTTGTTTCACCATTTTATTTAAATTTTTGCAACAATATTTTTGTTTCATTTATTTATCGTTTTTTTACACCTGAGTGTCCACCTGCATGTGGGGTATCATGAAAAATCATAGCCCAGTCTATGTCAAGCAGCTCTTTTATCAATAAAAGGTTTATTCAGTTCATGTTCAGTCAAACTTCTACTGGCATAAGAAATTGGCAGATCTTTACCTATATTACTTATGATAATACTGCTCCAAGGGCAAAATTGGAAGCATCAGTTTTGATTATGAAATCCTCCTCGTGATTCGGGTACCATAGAATTGGTGGGTTTATAAGTTTACCTTTTAATGAAATGAAGGCATTTTGACACCATTTTGTTCAGGTGAATTCCACTCCTTTTTTTGATAACATGTTCAGCGGTCCAGCTATTGTCGCAAAATCTTTAATGAATCTCCTATAAGAATTACAGAACGCTACAAATCTCTTTACTTCTTCCGGATTTTTTGGTGTTGGGTATGCAGTTATAGCGTCATATTTATGTGGATCTGGTTTTATTCCTTCATTTTTTATTAAATGCCCAAGCTATGTTACGTGTGTTTGTAGCCAATTGCATTGTTTAGGGTTTAGTCTTAGATTATATTTTCTGAGCCTTTGGAGAATCTTTGAAATGTTACTATTGTGATGATTTAGGCTGCAACCAAATATAATTATATCATCAATGTATAAAAAAGCGTCTATGTTTAGACCTGCTTATGCTACAGATAACATTCTTTGGAAGCTATTAGTTGATATTTTGAGTCCAAACGCCAATCTTTTGATATGAAAGTGTCCACGAGAGGTTGAAAATGCTTTTTTCGGTCTAGATTCTTTATCTAGCTCTATTTGGTGAAAAGAACTCGTTAAATCTAATGTGGAAAAAAATTTAGCTCTACACAGCGTGTCTAACACATCATCCAGTCTTGTTAAGGGAAATTTATCATCTATTATTTTTCTATTCAATGGACGGAAGTCCACGACTAAACGCCATTTCTTTCTGCGGTATCACGAGCAAAGGTGAGTTAAATGGGCTGACTGAAGCTTCAATTATATTATCAGTTAGAAGTTTATCCACTTGTTGGTTGATCTCTTCTAGCTGCCCATAAAGAAGTCTATAATTTTTAATGTAAACGGGATTGTTATCCGTCATAGAAATCCTTTGTTCGTAAAAATTATTCTCTGTCAATGTGTCCCCGTCTAAATGAAAGCAATTTGCGAATTCTTTGCATATTTCTTAAATGGATTGTTTTGCTTGATCATCTGGTATTTCGATGTTTAGTTCCTTCAATACCCTTAATATTGATCTTATTTTTTTTTTCAAAGTTTTTCTTTAGATCAATTATATGAAATTTCGTAAGTGGAATTATATTCGGTTTGGGTGGTTTTATCATCACATCATGATCTTGGGTATTTAAGAATGCAACTTGAGTAATGCCTTTCGCTGGAATTATTGAATTTGCAATGAAAACTCCATTTTGTATTTCCTGATTAAGTACAGTACTATCTTCAAGTATCTCAAGATATATTGGACGTAGTGATTGTGTTCTTGCGGGTAAAAGAATATTGTGGGTTTGAGGTATTTGCATATACATTGGAAAAATAAATTCATCATTGTTAATTAAAATTGACAGGGTAAAATTTTAATAATCTGTTTTACAATTATATTTTACCAAAAAATCTCTTCCTAATATACCATTTGTAATAATTGGGAAATTGTCGTCTACTATATGGAATTTTTGTTCAATATATTTATTTGCAATTTCTATTTGTCTTGCACCGAAGCTATCGAATAAGTTTCTAAATCGGTAACTCCTCTAATCGTAATCTTATCTGTGGTTTTTGCGTTTTCTTTTGAATTTAAACTACTTCTTTTTAAGATTGAGATATCAGCACCTGTATCTACTTAATTTGTTTGATCATTTCATGTTATACTAGATCTAACTACTATGTAATAAGTTGATTGAAGGTTGACATTTCGAATTGCCTTTACTGATTGTTTTCTAACTTTTGTTCTGAGTCCCTCTGGGCTTCGGAGACTCCTTGCTTGTTTTCCGAACAGTCTACATAGTTTATTCTGTTTTTATTATTTGGGTTAAAGCTATTATATCTATTGCTATTAAATCTGTTATTATTGTTGTATTTATGGTTATTATTATATCTAGTGGTAATATACCTATTATTATATCTTGTGTTGTTGTAGTTTTGTCCTGCTCTACTGAATTTATTGTTATTATTTCTATTGAAGTTTTGGTAACTTTGCCTTGGCATGTTTGTTTTAAAATAGTTAACCTGCGCATATTCATTCGAGGCATTTAATTCTGCAGCTAATTGTATTGCTTTATTAAGTGTTTTTGGCATTAGTGCATAGATGGTTGATTTTATTGGTTCTATTAATCCTTTTTTAAATGCGTTAAGTCCTAGCTGGTCATTGATTTTACAAATTACTTCTTTATTTTCTCTTTTCTGCTCTATTAGTTGCAATGAATAAAGTGTTGATACTAACGTTTCAATCTGTGTGGCAAAAGAAATTGTTGTGCTTGAATTTTGTTTTGTAGAATAGAGCTCTGAAATTACTTGGATTAAGTTTTGCATACTCTTAAAAAGCTGACTAAAGGTTTCTTTAAGTTCTTTAAATGTTTTGGGCTCTTTAATAATAGCTAGTTTATTCCTTGCCTTATCAGTTAATTTTGTTCCTATGACAATCTTTATAAGCTTGCCTTTTTCAGTCTCCTCACTAATGGTTTCATCCACATATTCTACCAGATTCAAGAAATTTGTCAATCTTTCTGCCTCTCCTCCATACTCTGGAATAATTTTTATACTTGAAATTATGTCAAATTTTTCCATGATTGGTGTTGTTATTATTTTTAATTCCACTAAGTTTTCTTTCTGTATTTTTCGTATCTTTTAAGTCTTTTACAATTTCTTTTTCCTCTAATGATTTTGTTTTGTCATTCAATATTTCTTTTAATCTGACTAATAATTTATCTACTATTTTCTTGAACGCTTCTTGATTTGCGTCTTCATTTAATTTTTCGTATTTTTCTTGAAATTCTTATTCTTATTTAACTATTTCTATTTTTGTTCATAAATATATTGTGCCGAATATTTTCTGTTTGTCGTTTTGTTCATTGTATATAGACTGCTATAGTACTATCATGACGACCGGTGGACGGTGGCGTTCCAAGCGGCTCTAGGGAAAAAGATTACTCGGTGAATTTAAGAGGCGAACAAAGAGTTCATATACAATGGCGGTTCATTTACAAAGAGAATTCTCAGAGAAACTCGCTGAATTGTACTTTATTCATAAGTAATTTATGAGGGGTAGGTTAAAAAAAAATTTGTTGATATGCAGTTAATATACAATGTTGACATGAATACATATATCTGATGTTGGAGTTGTTTTCGTACATTATTATATACAATGTTCTGCCCTATATTCTTTGGGCAGATGAACGATGTTTGTTTTTGTTTTTTTTGCGGAGGTTGCGGTTGCTGTGCTGTGCATTGTATACATTGCATATACATTACTACACGGAAGTAGGTTTGGTTAGTTCTATGTATGCATGTTCAAACGATATTTTCCAGCTGATCATCATTGTATCCACTGTATGCATTGTATATAAACTGCCTTGCTAATAAGAAATACACTGCTAATAAGCATTGTATATGAATTACTATAGTACTATCATGGTGACTTTTGGACAGTTGTTCAGTTGTGCAGTTTATATACAATGCTAATAAGAAAATATAGTAGCAGACAATAAAGTAAGTATGTGTAGGTGTATTTATGAATAATCCAATAATTTGGTATAGGAAAAGCACTTGTAAAATTTGTGTTTTGTGAGTTTTGGCGGTTATTTGGAAATTATTTTTAATAATCAATTTTTCATTAAATTTGAATATATAAATAACTAAATTGCATTGTGTTGTGGCAAAAAGAAGCCATAAAAGTTTATTGAAAGTTTATTGGTAGTATTTGTGTGTAAAAAAAAACATTAAATTGTATTTTTAACTTAGTGTGTTTGTGTTGTGTTAAGTGTAAGGTAAGATTGTTATTTATTTATTTTGTTTAGGAAAATATCTATTATTTATTTTTATTATTTATTTTTATTATTATTTTTATATTTATTTTTATATTTATATTAATTATATATAAGTAAGTGCTATTTATAAAAATTAAATTTAAATTAAGTATTAAAATATATTTTGTAATGAGGAATAGGCCTGCTGGCGACACCTAAAAAAACGCATCTTGTATTTTACCTCTTGGGTGATGCGGAAAAAATACATTTCTTTTAAATAAAAAAATTTGAAAAAGTTCAAAATTTTTTTTTATTTTTTTAAGTATGTCATTATAAGGAAATCTGCAGTTTTCATCCGGGAAACTTATTCGAAAAAAATTTAATCAACCCGTTTTCAAATTATTTCGAAAACCAATTTTTTTTAGAAAATTTAATAAAAAAAGTTTTCAAAAATTTGGAAATGCAATGTTAATTGAATTATAAATGACTTCCTGTGTGCAAAATTTTATTGAAATTGGGATAATAGTTTACGATAAAACCGCATTTGAAAAAACCGGTTCTATGAGAGGTACCGTTATAGAACAAATTTCGAAAAATTCATCCAAACTGAAAGATGTATTGTTGTAAAAAAATAGCATCCTGAGAAAATCAAACTTTTTGTTAAACGGCAAATAAAGTTCATTTTTGACCTAGAGCAAAAATGAGAAACACCCCCCGAGATACTATCTAATAAATACTAAATAACAAGTTTGAAGCAAATCGGCCCATCCGCTTAGGCTGTAGAGCAGCGAACAGCCAGATATTTTTCGAACCAACTTTTTTCGCCTTCTCTATCATCGTAATATAATGTTTGACTATTATCTCAATTTTTTTTATAGTAGGTACCTAAAATCGCAAGTAAAAAACCATCTGAAATCTGTGATAATTGAAATCCGACATCTGGGTTAGTTTAAACATTTTTTTATCGAAAAACCGCCGCAGACCAACATTTTAAAAAAAGAATGACGAAAATCGGCCCACTTTTTAATTTTCTACAGCCAAAAAACCCACCGCGATATAAAAATAAGATTTGCTTTAACTATGAATTTCCTACCTGCGAGCAAAGGGTAGGTCAGTTATTTCATACAAAGCCTCAAAAAAACAAAAATCATTACTACCTGAAGTCTATATACAATGGATACAAATCTACAATTAATTTCCAAAAAAAAAATTTGAATGTATCTTCATGCATAGTTTTCACTAAATGTGTGTACCTATCTGCATTGAAAGCAAAATTCATACCAAAATCCATTCAATAAATCCAGCAAGAATTAAGTTTGTGTTAAATTTTCAAGAATGTATGAGTACATTTTTTGAAAACGACAACGTTCAATTTATAGATAGCAAATAAATCCAAATTGAATATCTTAAAAAAAAAACACTTCAAAAGGCTGGTCAATGACATTATGTACTTGTACATGTATTGCATATAAAAAAAATTTAAGCAACGAAAATGTTGGATCGTGTATGAATCCTAACAAAAGTATATACAAATCACTTCTAAAGTCTGATCAATGACGTCAATGATATACAAAACAATGTATATACAAATGTATTGCATATACAAAAAATGTAAGCAACATCATCAACATCAAGTTAATTCATCTCACCTTCTTAAGCATCTTTTTTTAAATTGCTTATAAGTCAACAAAATTGTATAATTCAAAGAGATTTCCTCTTAAAATTCACCAAGAATGTAGGTAAACCACACATTTTTCCAACAACATGCATGTTCATCAGGCAACCAAAAGCCATCAAAAGAGTCAAATAATATACTCAATTATTTCATTCTCCTTCGCTTACAGTCACATTGCACATGCGCAGTAATGTAAGCACAGAGCATAACACTTAAAAACATGCTCTTATTTCTCTCTTTCTCAAATAAAATATGCCTACACTAGCACTCCAAGCGGCTCTAGGGAAAAGGATTTTTTCTCGTCTCATGATAGTACTATAGGCAGTTTATATACAATGGTTTTGTTAAAATTCTCAATAATACTCTTTAACGTTATTATTATTTCTAACATTATTTTTTAATTTTATTGTTTTTTTTTAAATATACTTTTTTTTTATACTGTTATTTTTGTAAGTTCTTTACCTACAACTTTCTGAATATTTCTATTAAAATAAAATCTTACAATTTTGTAAACCTAAAATATTATGCATATAATCAAAATTATTATGAAAATATCGAATAATACTAAATTAGATTCATTATTGTTGTTAATGTTATTAGGTGCATTAATTATTACTTCTTCTTTTGAGGATTTGCCACCCATTGTTGTTGTAGTCTTTTGGCCTGTTCCAGGAATATTTTTTTTTATTTTTGTTGGCTAATCCAGCCAACTTGTACAGTTTTACTTTTCTTCCGGCGCGCTTCCTTTTCTCTATTACCGGTTCTGGAGTAGTTGTTGTTTTAATCAGCTGTCTTTTCTTGTATTCCTAGATTTTCAAGGGCTTCGGACCAGCTGTTTTTGGCGTTGGTTTGTATTCTGGTGCTGATTCTGCTGGTTCACCAGGATGGTACGGGCTGTCTAGGTACTTGAACAAATTATTAAGCTCTTCTTCATAATCTCTAGAAATTTAATTGGTCAATCTGGCAGGTCCGCCATGAAATACCCTACCTCGCCTATAAAATCTATGTGGGGTAGAGGCTTCCCCAAGCCGAAAACAATGATGGCTAAAGAGCCAATCTGATTCTGAAATGAGAACTCAGGCTAATAGAGCCGAGTTATTAATTTGATGATTAAACATAAAGTGATTTTTATTTTAAGATTCTTAGCCTATGTATACAAAAATCAATGGTTTCATACTATGAACTTAAATCTATACATATATCCAATACAAATGTAAATATTAATGTCTAACGGTAGAATACTGCTCACATTGCATTAAAAAAAACGTAAACAAAATTTGGTTGGTATTTACTTGCTGTGTTATCAAAATTTGTGTTTATGTTAATGCCCTTTCTGGTGACAAAATATATCTGGCGGAAGGTATAGTCAAATGCATGTATAAAAAATGTATCTGGCAAACTATAGGCAGCGCATGGTGGATGATGAACTCGAACGAATGCACTTGACTGATAGTAATGTGAGATTCTAAGTGGCATTGAAAATATTATGGAGAATGAATATTATGAACATGAATAATGACAGAGACTTGCTATTTAAAGTGGTGCCAATGACCTGAGGTTAGCAGCAAAATACTAGAGTGCTGTATATATACTACATAGTACTTGTCCTCGCAATGATGTTTCGCCATTATTATACCAATTATTCTTCTTCAATTCCAATTTTTTTGTTCTTTTAGTCAAAATGCATTCAGAGTGGGACGATTATATTACAATTTTGGAAGATATCAGATTCTCCCCATCTTACTGTTCAACATCACTTCAGCAATTAACTCAAGACAGTATTGGCTGTGAAGCGCTTGTTACTGATGGGCTAATACCCGAGGTTGAAATTGATCACGCTCAAGACGCAATCCATGGGAATCCAATACCTTTTGTTGGAATAATCGTTTATTTGTTTGTTTTTACTGTACAATATTATTTTTTTTTGTACTGTACTCTCTTTGACAGACCTCACATGTTCTTTTTACTTATAACCACAAATAGTTGAAATTATTTTTGTAACCTTAGTTACTTGCAATAAAGATTTTGACCGAACAGGTTATGGGCCCAGGATTCTCTGTTTTTTTTAAAGAAATTATTATTTAATAAAAAAAAAATTATTATTTCTTTTTATGTCTGAAAAAGATTTTGCTGCTGAGAGTTTTTCTGATTCTTCCATAGATTCGGTTCCAGAAGAAGAAATAAAAAACAAGTTTCTTGAGAGTTCTGCAATTCCGACTGAAAAACACGTGACTATGTCTGATCACAAGGTGTATCATATTCATCGGTTCAATGGGCAAGACTATCATCTATGGCGAAGGCAGATGGAGATCTATATGAGTGAAAACAAACTCAAGCAATACATTTTGGGAACCCTGTCTCGTCCGAATTCCGACTTTGCTGCTTGGGATGAAAAAGACGCAGAGGCACAAGTTTTTCTGATGCGTGGTTTAGAATTAGGCCAGCTAAAATACCAGTCTGACTGTGCAACGTCTGCACAAATGTGGTCTAGATTAAGGATGGTGTATGCGGAGAAAAGCGATCAATCTGTACAAGTGCTTCTGGATAGGTTCATCAACTGTAGGATGGAAGAAGACGAAAGCATGGCCGACTTCGTGGCTAGGGTTACGTCTCTTGCTCAGCGCTTAAAAGACATGGACCTAGAGCAGAAATAGCAAGTTTTTATAGCAAAAATTTTAGGAAGCTTACCATCGAAATTCGATAATGTAAGAACAGCATGGTATGCTGTGCCACGGATAGCTCAAAAAATCGACAAGCTCACTGACCATTTGGTGAATGCAGAGGCTCTTCTTGAGTCAAGGTCAAATGGAAGTGAACGTGCTCGTTCTTCTGATGCTGCATACATGGCAAGTAGTAAGTGGAACAAACCAACCAGAAACGAAAGCAACTATAAAAACACAGGTAGTACTTCAAAGCGCAAGGGTAAATGCAATTATTGTTCCAAAGAAGGTCATTGGGCTAGGAAGTGTCTCAAGAAACAACGAGATCAGCAGGGGAGAAACAATTCTCAGTCGTTTATGTTTGAATCTAGTGCAAAGGCTAAATCATCTTCGTCATCTTTTATCGATAGAGCAGAGCTGTTTACGTTGGGTACATCAGGAGCTACTAACAAAATGCGAGACGTTTGGTTTGCTGACTCAGGAGCCACAGACCACATGTCTTTTCAGAGGGAGTGGTTTAAAAATTTCGTCTCATTTGATAATAAAAATTTTCACGTTGAAGTTGGTGATGGTTTCTCGTTTAATGCGGAAGGTATGGGTGATTTTGATGTACAGGTAATCAATCATGAAGATTCATCTCCAATACATACCATCAAAACGTACTTTATGTACCACAATTGGACAAGAATTTTATATCTGTGTTTAAGGCAACCGAGAAAGGTTTTAGGGTAATCTTTGAGGAAGGTTTCAACCGAGTGACATTTGTGAAGAATGGAAAGCTGGTTGTTGATGGTTTTAGAGATTGCAAGCTTTATAAAATGAATCTCAAACCAATCAAGAAAACGGAAATAAATTCCTTGTCTTCTGAATCATCTTAGATGCTGTGGCACGAGCGCTTTGGACATGTAAATTTCAACATGCTAAGCGAGATGTATAGAAATAACGTCGTTGAAGGTTTAAACATTAAACATTACACAGAGAAGAATCCGTTCTGCGAGGGATGTGCATATGGAAAATTACATCGTTTTAGCTTTCCAAAAGATGGTGCAAGACGGTCTACGATTCCTGGTGAAACCTTTCATGCTGATTTATGTGGAAAAATGAGTGTTCCTTCTATTGGTAGAGCTAACTTTTTCATGCTATTGAAGCTTGACTGTTGCAAATTCTGTTTTGTTTTCTTCTTAAAGAACAAATCTGATGTTTTGGAGAACCTGATGCAATTTTATACCGAAGTTCAAGCAAATGGACATCATATTAATAGATTGCAAACTGAAGGAGGCCTAGAATTCTGTAATGAGAAGGTAAGAAAATATCTGTTATCTAAGGGAATCAAGCATGAGTTGTCAACACCCATAGATCCAGAACATAATGGATTTATAGAGCGACAAAACAGGACAATTGTGGAGAGTGCTAAGGCAATGTTTCATGCTCGAAATTTGCCACAATATCTTTGGAGCAAAGCTACTAATACCTCTGTTTATTTAAGGAACAGAACGGCATCACGGACTGGTGTCACTCCTTATGAGAAATGGTATGGATTTAAACCTTCGGTGGCGCATCTCAGAATTTTTGGAAGTGACTGCTACGTTCATATCCCAAAAGAACAGCGGACTAAATGGGAAACGAATGCTGTCAAATGCCAGATGGTTGGTTATAGTGAAGGTAGCAAGGTATACAGAGTGTATGACGCAGCAGGCAGAAGGATTTTTATAAGACAGACGTGACGTCATTTTCAATGAGCTCTCTACAAAGCCTCACGTTGTTGTTGAGAAAGTGCCAAGTTCCACAATAACCTGCCACGATGTCCAGAGTGATAACGAACGTCCATTGGGTACAGAAGATGGTAAGCAAGTTGATACAAACAAACAAAAGTGGAAAAATCCTAGGTTACAAATTCAAAGGGATCCATATCCAAAGCGAAATGTAAAGGTTTTGGACACAAAATTAACGATGCCATGGAGGCTGAAGATTGAGAAAAATGGTTGCAAGCAATTAAGGATGAGCTGGAGGCACTTGAAGAGAACAAGACTTGGGTTATGGCTCCTAGACCAATTGATAAAAACGTCATCATGAATCGTTGGTGTTTCAAGAAAAAGTATAAGTCTGATGGGAGTATCGATAAATACAAGGCTCGTTTGGTAGCAAGGGGCTTCTCACAAAAGTGAGGGGTGGATTATGAAGAAACCTTTGCACCCGTCATTAGATATGAATCCGTAAGATGTCTCCTAGCAATTGCAGCTGCTTTTGATCTCAAGATTTACCAGTTTGACGTGAAGACTGCATTTTTACACGGAGACATAGAGAATGACTTTTTTATGGAAGAGCCTTATGGTTTTGCAGAGGACGATCGTGTATGTTTAATGAAAAGAAGTCTATAAGGACTTTAACAAGCATTACGCCAGTGGAACAAGAAGGTGGTGCAGTTTTTATTGGAGTTTGGATTAAAACAGTCAAACATGGATTCATGCGTGTTCTACAAAGAATCAAGTCATTTTTATATTGCATTATATGTGGACGATGGACTTGTCTGCGGTGATAACATGGCTACTATTCGAGAGCTTTTGACGCAGTTACAAAACAAGTTCAAGATAACATACAACAAAACAGAGTGTTTTGTTTGCATGCAGATCGAAAGGGACTGAGAAAAACGTAAAATCAAAATACACCAGAGTGCTTTTGCGAAGAGGGTACTAGAGCATTTTTATCAAAGCGAAAGTATACCTGTCTCAATTCCCGCCGATATAGGCACGAAATTTACAAAAACAGGTAATGATTGTGATGGTACAGCTACTAAATTATTTCTTTATCGAGAAGCTATCGGTTCTTTGATGTATTTAATATAATAATGGCTTTCATAATCTAAAATATTTAAATGGAACTTTGTCACATGGAATAACTTATGGCGTGAGCACGAACGAGACAATATATATATGTTATCCGGCTGCAAAGCTTGAGATCGAACTCCCTCCAAAACAGATGACGTCCAAGTTGTTTTCGGTCTTCCAACGCGTCTATTACCCTGAGGATTCCATTCTAAGGATTGCTTCGCTATGTTGTCGTTAGGTTTCCTCAGTGTATGGCCTATCCAACGCCACTTCCGTTGTCTGATGACAGCACAGATTTTACGTTGGATTCGAAGAGTCTCAACTTGGTGCGTAGCGATTTTTGCTGGAGTTCCACACAGGAGAAAGGATTACAAATGCACTACGGGCTTTTTTTATTCTATTGTTTACATCCAGGTCCGTTCCGCCATCGAGTGCTATGAAACTGCCCAGGTAGTTAAACTGCGTGACCTCCTCGATTGGTCCCTGCCTTAGAGTAACTTGTTGTGTGCTTTGGCCCGTAGTCATTATTTTGGTCTTATTTGCGTTGATCCTTAAGCCAGCGACCTCCCCATTTAGCTGCAGCGAACGACATATTTGATTTAAGCCAGCCGTGTTGTTCGCCATGAGACATATATCGTCATCATAGTCTATGTGGCTGAGTTTGTCAAACAGACTCCATTGGATACCATGCCTCTCAGTCTCACCCACCGTGGCAGTCATCACATCGTCAATTGCCAGTAAAAACAGAATTCGTGACAGGACATCTCCTTGTCTCACTCCTTGACGCACATAAAAGGAATCGGAAAGCTGTCCATTGTGCAAAACGAAACACCTTGCGTTGTTGTAAGATTCTTTAATAATGGCAACAATTTTCTCTCGCAATAAGCGATCTCCATGTGCATTCACGATTAACCCTGTCGAATGCCTTCTCAAAATCCACAAACATGAGGTACAGCGGTGATTGGTACTCAGACAATTGTTCGAGTATGATTCGCAAGGTGTTGATGTGGTCGACACAAAACCGACCACTACGAAATCCCGCCTGGTGCTTCTTGAGTGTAGATTCGATCCTGGATTTTATCCTTTCGAGAACAATGGTTGCCATTCATTTCGGAAACACGGACAATATGGTGATACCGCGCCAGTTATTACAGTTTTCGAGGTTCCCTTTCTTTGGTAACTTCACAATAACTGCATCCTTCCAGCCCTGTGGGTAAGTTTCGCTCTCCCAAACATCCTGCAATTTAGCAAAATATGGGAAGCTGCTTCAGGGTCTATTTTCAGGAACTCCGCAGGAATATCGTCAAGTCCAGCTGCCTTGTTTTTCTTTAGAAGATAGATCGCGTTTTTAATCTCTGTACCCGTTGGGGGACTGGTATCAATGCCCCTAGAAGATCTGCGCATGTTGTTCAATTGTGGATTCAATTTTGCATTTTGGTCACTATTTAGCAGTGCACAAAAGTGCTCCTTCCATCTTTGTTGCTGATCTTCTATCGTCACTAAAAGGTTGCCATTCAAATCTAACACTGGATAGTTAGTGTTAGTGCTACTACGCTGGCCAACAATGTCCTTAGTGATTTTATACAGTTCTCTTGAGTCCCCTCTTCCTGCAGCCTGTTCTGCATTTTCCGCAAGTTTGTCCACCCTTGCCCTCTTATCACGTCTCACACACCGCTGCACTGTCTTATGAGATGCTCTACACTCGTTCCGTAGAAACAATTTTCGCCGAACGAGACCACACTAACCGTTTATTTTGATGCTGACTGGGCAGGAGATGTTGATACCAGGTGCAGTACAACTGGATGGGTTTGTTTTATCAATCAAAAATCAAAAATCGCTATCAAGTGAAGGTCAACGTGAACAAGCCTGGAAGGATGGCGAGAGTTGAACGTAACCGTTCAACGGGGGGAATATTGAGTCACCATATAATGTCAATTAGTTAAAAAAAAAACAACTGTAGTTTTATAAATGAATTAAAAATTGTATATTATTTACATTTGTTAAAAGATCTTAATTAGACCTTAAATTATCTACATAACTAATGTTTTATACTATAATTAACTTAAATTATAGCACCTGAAATTAAATAAATATTGAATTATTTACATATTTTAAATCAACATAAATACTCACCTGTATTCGTATCGACATAAACTCGAAGACAGAAAACATGAAAAAGAATTGTTTATATGTGTTTCAATTATAAAACACAACAAACTTACCCAATGTGCAAATCAAGGTTAAATAAAAAACCAAAAGTAAGAAAAATATTAAACAATTTACAAACAATTAAACAAACGTCACTTCATAACACGCGCAAATTAACTAAGTTAATTTAACACTCAAACCCCATAAACAGTATTAAGAAGGTATTCTCAATCTAAACTTTTGTATATGAGAAAAAAAGATTTATTATTATATTATTAAAAATTTTAATTGTTTATTAAACAATTAACAAATTATAAATTCCTTATATAATCAATGAGGAAAAGAGAGAAAAAAATAAAATAAGAGAGGGATAGCACTTGTATAAAAAAAAACGTACAAATGGTAAGCAGTTCTGCCAAAACATGTCCTTGGGCAAGGAATTTCCAACATTCACAGCAGCTGAAATGGCATTACCAAAGCTCATAAATTTGTATAAAAGGCGAGCAAATTTGTTCGAGAAGTCATTCCAAATCCTGAGTTCAACAAGTACATCAAATTGAAATTGTGCAATAGCAAACATAATTTCTTTCAATTAAAGGGTAAATCAAATTGACATTTGATATTTTTAAAATAATTATTTTTTGTAATTAAATAAAAAGAACGAAATTCTGTTTAAAATCGATCTATGAAAATATACGTCGTTCTAATATAAATTGAAATCTGCCTTGAAATTTAAATCTAAATATTTTTAAGTAATTCAACTGGAATTTATCCGACGATTTATACGTCAGATAAAAATATGCTGAAACTATTAAAGTTAACATTAATTTTATTTCACGTTATTAACAATTGTTAGGATTTTAACGAGAATAAAAAAAAATTTTTTTATTAAATTAACGAATAACGAATCATATAATTTTTTTTAATGATCGTTGAATTTCAGTTTTTAAGTATCAATAATAATCAATTATCACAAAAATATCTCTATTGAATACGATTTCTTTTCCAGAATTGTCTTTGCCTTCAATTTCGGGAACTATGTCATTTATTTGTAGCACAACACTTACTGGCTTTGTTTCCTGCATACGAACATTGTTTTCTTTAGAAACACTATGTTTACATACCATTTACGTCGGCCATGGTTGCCACATGGCCGACGTGATAGGGCATCAGCTTTAAGATGTGCCTTCTTTGTTGGGTTCGGTAATTGTATTGCTATATTTGTTCTTTCCAATGTGCTAACTGACGTTCAGGATTTGTGAAAGAGAGCAATCAATTAAGAGCAGCATGATCAGTGCGTATCAAAAATTCCCGCCAAAAACAAATAAACAGGTTAATGTTTAACGGCTTTGATAATTGAAACAAGTAACATTTTTTGGTATTAACTTTTAATCCAACATCTTCCAATCGGCTTAAAAGAAGGCGTAAATTAGCCAGCAATTTTTTTAAAGCTTTTAACATGTTCTAAAAGCTCATCCAACTCAACAACAAATGGCAAAACCTTTTTCATAATTCGCTCACTTATTGCTCAGATTGCAGGAAAAATCTTAAACACTGTTTGAAGATGTTAACAAATCCATGCCAAGAATCCCCTAACTCCCAGCCAGAAGCACAAAATTGACGATCATTTCATTAGCCTGGAGTGGAATCGGCTAAGGTTATATGATAAGTGATTGTCAGAATCAAAAAATTCAGGGGTGCAATCGGCTAAGTTGATATGTGAAAGTCACATTTCTGATAGCCACATGTGATCACATTAAATTTTCAGGGTAAAGTGATCACCAGGAAACAAAAACAAATTCTGGCATCACCTAACACAGACTGAAGGTTAATGTTTAACGGCTTTGATAATTGAAACAAGTAACATTTTTTGGTATTAACTTTTAATCCAACATCTTCCAATCGGCTTAAAACAAGGCGTAAATTAGCCAGCAATTTTTTTAAAGCTTTTAACATGTTCTAAAAGCTCATCCAACTTAACAACAAATGGCAAAACCTTTTTCATAATTCGCTCACTTATTGCTCAGCATTGCAGGAAAAATCTTAAACACTATTTGAAGATGTTAACAAATCCATGCCAAGAATCCCCTAACTCCCAGCCAGAAGCACAAAATTGACGATCATTTCATTAGCCTGGAGTGGAATCGGCTAAGGTTATATGATAAGTGATTGTCAGAATCAAAAAATTCAGGGGTGCAATCGGCTAAGTTGATATGTGAAAGTCACATTTCTGATAGCCACATGTGATCACATTAAATTTTCAGGGTAAAGTGATCACCAGGAAACAAAAACAAATTCTGGCATCACCTAACGCAGACTGAAGTTTTTGATTGTGACAATCACTTACTCACAATCACTCACACAATCTATCTGTAAATCTCTAAACTACAAATTTAATTTCTTTTCTTTTTTTATTGTTTAGGAAATATAAATTGATTTTAGCATTTTTAAAAATCTAAGATTGGCTGGTTTTGTCTGGGGGCAGTTTTTCTTTCTTCTCTCGGCGGTTTCTTTATTTACCTCAATTAAATGAATCATTTGCCTTCGGGTAGTGCCGGGTTCCACGGATCAACAGCAGTACACGCGTTAATACAACGCGCGCAATGTTAAGCATTTTTCGTAATAGGTATGATGGTATTTCTGTCTCTCACATTAATGCACAGAGCTTATGTAAGCATTAAGATGAATTTAAGCATACATTTTTCACAGGGTGTGGTAGATGTTATTTGTGTATCAGAGACTTGGTTGACACCTGAAGTTAGCGATTCTATGCTCGAGGTAGGCGATTACAAAATATTGAGATCTAATCGTGCGGTTAGGGGAGGTGGTGTCACCATTTTTATTAAGAAAAAATTCTACGCCAGGTTAATAAGAAAATTAAATGGCTCTGATTTGAAGTTTTTATTTATTGAAATTGGGTGTGATCTCAAAAAATGTCTCATAGTGTATAAACCTCCAAATTCATATGATTCAAGTGCTATTACCCCATTTTAGGACCATATCTTAATAGCCGGCGATCACAATACTAACTTTCTTGATGTACGGAATAGTAATGTATTAAACTTTTAAATAAATTTAGCTCTTTAAATATTTTTCCTGTTAATATGACTATGCCTACTCATTTTTCCGTAACAAATTCCACACTAATAGATTACATTCTGGTAAATCAAATTAGTAAGATAAATTTCAATAATCAGTCAGATGCTTCTGGTTTCACAAAATATGATATGATTATTGCATTCTATGATTTAAATACTAATCATATTGTTGAACATCAAACAATCCAATACCGAGATTTCAAGGCAATTAACTCTGAAGGCCTGTTTTCTGAAATCATAAGAGTGAATTGGGAAACCATATACTCTCAACCAGCAGTTGAAGATCAAGTTGAATTTTTTGCTGAAAAGTTAACTCTTTGTTCAACACTTGTGTACCGACTAAAACATTTACTATAAGAAGTCGTGGATGTGAGTGGTTTAATCGCAAGATCGAACTACTAATTTCGAAATGTTTTTTTCAATAGATGGAAACGTTTTCGGATCTCATCGTTTTACGATGACTACAAAAATCTTTGAAACTTAGGAAATAGGGAAATAGGTTTATCCAAACGCTTATATTACAGCAAAAAATTAAGCAATCTCTCATCCACAAAACTTTGGAGAAACATAAACTTTTTAGGCATAAGCAAAAAAACTAGCCTCAGTGTAGACTTTGATGCGAACGAGCTTAACAAATTGTTCGCTAATGCCTCCTCTTACAGCTCCAGCGTTGGACATGATCATTCTCCTCGTGCTGTTTTTACATCTGATTATTCAAATGAATTTAGTTTTGGTAGAGTATATGAGAACGACGTAATTAAAGCCGTTATGACAGTAAAGTCTTTCTTAAAATTATCTTACCCCATATATTACAATTCCTTACCAGTAATGGTCCTCGCAATGATGTTTCGCCATTATTATTCCAATTATTCTACTTCAATTACAATTTTTTTTTCTTTTAGTAAAAATGCAATCAGAATGGGACGATTATATTACAATCTTGGAAGATATCAGATTCTCCCCATCTGATTGTTCAACATCATTTCAGCAATTAATTTAAGACAATATTGTCTGTGAAGCCCTTGTTACTGATGGGCTAATACCCGACGTTGAAATTGACCACGCTCAAGACACAATCCATGGGAATCCAATACCTGTCACTATCAATGGCTCCACCATAATACTCCTTAGAACGGTTAAGACCATCAACTACGGAAATTCAAATGCGAATCGGAAACGATTTTCAACGCTTCACAACCAGAGAAGGCGAAGATATATTTATCAACAAAGATACCCTGCGTCGTATCGATTTTGAAAAAAATTCAGAATAGTAAGAGAAAACAGTTCACAGTAAACCTTTCAGATCGCTATCAAGTGAAGGTCAACGTGAGCAAGGCTGGAAAAAAAACGAGGCATTGAAAAAATTAAGGCGAGAATTGAACGTAACCGTTCAACGGGGGAGAATGTTGAATCACCATATAATGTCAATTAATAAAAAAAAAATAAGAAAACTCTGTAGTTTTATAAATGAATTAAATTAAATTGTATAATATTTACATTATTTGTTAAAAGATCTTAATTAGATTATAAATTATCTACATAACAACTAATGTTTTATATTATAATTAACTTAAATTATAGCACCTGAAATTAAATAAATGTTGAATTATTTACATGTATATATTATTTGTATGTATTTCAAATTAACTCACCTGTATTGAAATAAACTCGAAGACAAAAAACATGAAAAGAAAAAGATAATTCTTTATAGGTATTTCAATTATAAAACACAACGAACTTACCATATGATTCACAACGTGCAAATCAAGGTTAATTAAAAAAAATCACTTATTTTTTTTCCAGCGGAGCACAAACCAACATCAATTAAACTTTAATTAATGTTTTAGAAAACTAGAAATAAACAAAATATTCAGTTATTATAAACATTCCAAAACAATAAACGAAGAAAATTAGAAACATTAAAACGACAACAAAAACATGAAAATACACAAGTTACACGAAAAAAACTGAATTGATTCTTTTTACGAGATTTACATTATAAATGTTACAAACTACGATAAACAAACATTTTAATTTATTATTATATTAAACAAATAACTTGTTTTTAAACAAAAGTAAGAACAAATATTAAATAATTTACAAACAAAAATTTACAACAAACGTCACTTCAGAATACGCCCGAATTAATGTAGTCAATTTAACACTCAAACTCCATAAACAGTATTAAGAAGGTATTCTCAATCTAAACTTTTGTATATGAGAAAAAAAGATTTATTATTATATTATTAAAAATTTTAATTGTTTATTAAACAATTAACAAATTATAAATTCCTTATATAATCAATGAGGAAAAGAGAGAAAAAAATAAAATAAGAGAGGGATAGCACTTGTATAAAAAAAAACGTACAAATGGTAAGCAGTTCTGCCAAAACATGTCCTTGGGCAAGGAATTTCCAACATTCACAGCAGCTGAAATGGCATTACCAAAGCTCATAAATTTGTATAAAAGGCGAGCAAATTTGTTCGAGAAGTCATTCCAAATCCTGAGTTCAACAAGTAAATCAAATTGAAATTGTGCAATAACAAACATAATTTCATTTAATTCAAGGGTAAATAAAATTGAAATTGTTTTCAACAAACATAATTTGATATTTTTAAAATAATTATTTGGAATCATTAAATGAAAAATTATAAGTCGTTCGAATATAAATTGAAATCTGCCTTGAAGTTTAAATCTAAATATATTTAAGTAATTCAACTTTTAATCATTTGACATATTTAACATTAATTTTATTTCAAGTTATAAAGAATTGTTAGGATTTTAACGAGAATAAAAAAAACAATTTTATTCATTAAACGAATCCTTCTTCTTTCTTTTTATTTATAATTTTTTTTTGAATGATCGTTGAATTTCAATTTGTAAGTATCAACAATAGTCAAAAAACAAAATCTATGATTGATTCCTGATATAATTGAATCGATTATTACAAAAATATCTCTCTTGAATCCGATTTCTACTCCAGAATTGTCTTTGCCTTCAATTTCGGGAACAGCACGCAAGTGTTTTTTTTTCTGAAGATCAGGCAACGTCTTTCAGGTTTGATATCGCAAAAACTCCAAATCCTCGAGAACGCTGGTGAAATGTTGTACTTCAATGTCTTTAGTCGCGCCAGTAGAAGACTTCTACCATTGATGGCGTTGAAAATTATTAACCATAAACCTAGATGATTTTCAGTGGTCAAATTCAGTTTTCCCAGAAAAATGAAAGTATTAATAGTAATTGACGAGACCCTTCAAAAACCTTCGGGCCCGGGGGCGTATTGCCAAGGTGTATATCAGCACAGATTCGCATATTCTGCAAAGTTGGGTATGTGCAACGTTTCTTTTTGATTTAAAGAACTTTTGCATAAACCCAATCTCGCACATACTCCAAATCCTATAGTGGGCACAAGCACGGGTGTTGCAGGTGGGCAACATGGCCCTCATACCTACCTCATACTGATTGGGATATAAAATATCAAGAAATTTTACCCAAACACTCTACCTTAACTCTGCTTTACAGTCACACAAAAGAAGCAACGCAAGCAGCAAGCAACTCGAATCTCATCGATGTTTCTGTAGTCATAGGTACTTTGCTTTAACAGCCGTTTTCTTCACTGCAAGTTGAACTCAACTTGAGGATTTTTATTCTCAATTTGTGATTTTGTTTTCTTCACTCAAAGTTGACTTTAGATTTTCAGCTCTCGAGTTAATCAACTTCCGAAAAAAGTAGAAGTTGAAAGAGCAAACTTGAGAGTTTTCTATGTTTTTTGATTTGTTATACATTTTGTCGCTTCTTCTGTCAAAAAAATTATTCTCGGTTTAAATAAAAAATATTTTTATCATAAAACTTTTCGAATAAAACTATTATTCGGAAAATCATCCATCATCTGCGTTCAGAATCGAAAATGAAGAAGAATTTTTGGTGATTGAAAGAAAAATATAAAATGTCGGTCGGGCTTGAAAAATGTAAAAAAAATGCTTGAATAAAGATATGGAATATACTTTTGGCAACTTATTAATTTTTTTTTGTCATGATTTATTTTTTTCTTCAACCGAAATTAAATTTTTAATCAATCGCGCAGAATAAATTCAAATCTAATGTTGAAATTTACGTAACTGTCAAAAATATCCCAGGGAAATTTCGAAAAAAACGCAAGTAGGTGAACTTTTAAATTTCAACTCTCGAGTTGAGATTTAAAATAGCGAAGAAAAACAAATTTCAACTTGTCACCTAACTCTCAAGTTGGTGTCAAATGTAGAGTTGGCTAACTTGAGAGTTTGCGGCAAGTTGAGCAATAGTTTTTTTTTTTTTTATAACTGGCCCGCGCTAAAGGGATTTTGGCTACCCTTATAATGTTAAACACAGCGGGGACGTTAGGAAAATAGGGAGGGGTATAAGAGGAGAAATCGATGCAGATTTGTTTTAAAGTTCGGCAAGTCATAATGGGAGGGAAAAACAGAGTCTGGCAAGGCATTCCACATTCGCATGGTACGGCTAAAGAAAGAATCTCTATATTTAACTGTACGTCCGAAGTTGGACTCAAGGGTAAATTTATGGGTATTCCCAGCGGCGCGAGTATTACTGTTGAATTGTTTTAGGGGAGGAATGCAGCTGGCTATTTCGCTAGAGCATTGATTTTAAAAATAACGGTAAAATAACGAAAGGCACGAAACATTACCACTGTGCTCAAGAGATAAAAATGTATCTGTTATTGTTCGGTCGCCTATCATTTTCAAAGCTCTTTTTTGTATTCTGTCTAAGAAACTAAAGTTTGTAATTGGAGCACCTGCCCAAATATGGGAATTATACTCAAGTTTTGGACGAATATACGCTTTATAGACCGTAGCCAGATCGGAAGGGGTACAAACATTTCTTGCATCTTCGAAGGAAACCTAGACACCTGGCAGCATTTTGGTCGACTTCGAATATCTGGTCGTTCCACAGAAGGTGGTCTGTAATCCACATACCGAGAACTAATAAATGTTCTGTTTCTTCGATACAAGTGCCACTCATCGAAAGTGGCAATGGGGGTATGTTTCGCTTTAACGACAAAAGACAACATTGAGTTTTTGAAGCATTAAATTCAATGATCATACACTGCCGTTGCAGTTCCGCATCCGAAGCACATGGATGAAAAGCTGAGAGTGCTGTTGTCAGCGAAACAATTAATTGGATTAGTAGTTTCAGATAATAAGTCATTGATAAAAATCAGGAAGAGAGTTGGAGATAAAACAGAGCCCTGGAGCACACCAGCATTTATTTTGCAGGTATCAGACTTGAATCCGTCCAACACAAATTGTATTGACCGGTTCGAAAGGTAATTACTAATCCAACGAAGAAGAGATTCGTCGAGTCCAAATGCACGCATTTTCGATAAAAGGGCTGAGGATTTCGTTCCTTTAAGAAAGAGAGTGCTGCAAACTGGGCTTAATATGCTTTCAAAGAATTACAGCTATCAACAAGGACTTCATTCTAAAAAGGTCGAGAGCCATCTTGTAACCATTTTGCAACTACTGATATAATAGGGTTTTGGGTCTTCCTCTTGGGAATTTATCTAAGTTTTGCAATATAACTATGTCATTTATTTGTAGCACAACACTTACTGGTTTTGTTTCCTGCATACCAACATTGTTTTCTTTCGAAACACCATGATTACATACCTTGTTGTCACATGGCCGAAGTGATAGGGCATCAGCATTGAGATGTGCCTTCTATGTTGGGTTCGGTAATTGTATTGCTGTATTTGTTCTTTCCAATGTGCTAACTGACGTTCAGGATTTTTGAAAGAGAGCAACCAATTAAGAGCAGCATGATCAGTGCGTATCAAAAATTCCCGCCTAAAACAAATAAACAGGTTAATGTTTAACGGCTTTGATCATTGCCAACAGTTCCTGGCGGGTGGTGCAATAGTTTCGTTCGGGCTTACTTAAGGCCTCAATGAAATAAGCTATAACCCTTTCGTTACGATACTGAATTTGGGATAAATAATCCCGTCGTCGCATACATACTTGTCTAAAACAAAGTCGCAGTTTGGAAGACCATGTGCTAAAACTGGTGGAGTTGTTCGCATTTTTTCGTCCAAGTAAACCTAACTTTTTTTTTTTCGTAAGTTGATGCAAAGGTCGTGCGATATACGAGAAATGGGGAATATCTGTCGATAATAAGTACATTATCCAACAAAACTTCGTAATTCGGATATATTTTTTGGATTTAGCCAGGATTGTACTGAATCTAGTTTTCCTGGATCTGAAAACACGCACTTTTCACTTACCACCAAACAAGTGGCAATTTTTTGTATTAACTTTTAATCCAGCATCTTCCAATCATCTAAAAAACAAGGCGTAAATTAGCCAGCATTTTTTGTTTAAGGCTTTTACCATGTGCTAAAAGCTTGTTCAAGACAACAACAAATGGTAAAACCTTTTTAATAATTCCCTCAATTATTGTTCAGGATTGCAGGAAAAATCATAAACACAGTTTGAAGATGTTAACAAATCCATGCCGAGAATTCCCTAAATCCCAGCCGGAAGCACAAAATTGACGATCATTTCATTAGCCTGGAGTGGAATCGGCTAAGGTGAAAGTCACATTTCTGATAGTCACTGTGATCATATTAAATTTTCAGTCTGCGTAAAATGATCAGCAGGAAAAAACAAATTCTGGCATCATCTGACGCAGACTGAATTTTTTGATTGTGACAATCACTTATCATATATCACCTTAGATGATTGCACTCCTGGTATTTGAAAGATCAAATTTGAACAAGTTATCACCACAATTCGGATATCTTTTTCGGAAAAGTTGTGTGTTTTCTGCTAAATTCTGGTAAAAACGTTCATTAAATTAATAATAATTTTTGTAACAGACTCCATACAAAATATTAATAAGTTATTCTCTTGAAACTTAATAAATACAATCATGAATTCCCACCTACATAATACGCGAAAAAATAAAAATCTCAATCATTCTCCATTACCCATACACAAATCATCACCAGCAATACCGTCTTTAAATAAAAATCTTGCAAAAAATATAACAACATCAACATCAACACCATCTAATAAACTTACCTCAGGAACAACAGCGACGACAACATTTTCCAGCAACGACTACACAAGTCTTCTTGAAAAAATAAATTTGCAAAGTAAGTCAATCCTCTGTATTTTTATTATAAGCAAAATAAATAAGCAAAATTTTGCATGCATGACAAGATTTTAAGATTATAAAAAATTAAATTCAGTTAATTCTAAGTGGTCCTTATTAAAAATTATCTATTCGGGAGGAATCAAGCCTCAAACTCTCAACTCTCTGACTTTCTCCCAACACATTCTGTCGTTCCACAAGGATCAATTCTTGGTCCTTTGCTTTTTTCGATATATACTTTAGTTACCCATTAGGTATGGTTGAGGATGCTACCTATCGTCTCAATCTAGATCTGGTTAGGGTATTCAAGTGGGCCGAGAAAAATCAGTTGCGACTAAACCCAAAAAAATTCAAGCCATTGTCATCAGTAAAAATGCAACTGACACCTCTTGTTTTCCTAGCATAGAACTAGGTAGTTCCACGCTTCCTTATGTTAGAAAGGTACAGAAGTTGGGTATAAATTTTAACCAAACCCTGACTTGGCAAGATCACCTGTCGTGTGCTCTCGGCAAAACATATAGTGGCTGCCTTCCTTAAAAACTAAGATAACACTTGCTAAAACACTTGTTATGCCAATTCTACTTTATGGGGGCTTAATTTTTTGCTATATTGATAGTAGAAGTCAAAGAAAGCTTCGAATTGCCTCCAATAATATCATACACTTTGTTTATAGTCTTCGTCGGTTTGATAATGTTTCTCAATACACGAATACCTTAAGCAACATGCCGTTGCAAACTTATCTGGACTGTAATGTATTATTATTTTTATTTAATCTAATGCCGACAAAGGCACCTGACTATCATCATTTGAAAACTTGTATTTCCGCAATCTCATAGAAGCAACATTCTAATTACGTCTACGTATAAGTACATTGTTCCAAAGCGACATTGTTACCTGCCGACTTGAGAAGAATGACCAGCTGCGCAATGTTTAGAAAGGCCTTAGAAAATTATTTTAGGTGCTAAATTAATTTCTATTATTTTCTTAATTTATTTTTTCTGTACTATTAATTTTATGTAAACATTTTGTAACCATTGTTTCTCTTTCCCAAATAAAATAATTTTTATTTTCTATCTATTATCAAGTAAAATCAACCTATCTATTAAAACAATTGTACCTTAAAACTAAGTATTCCTTAAAAAACTAAATATTTTTATATACATATGTTTATTAGTTAATAAAATACAAATACAAATACAAATACTTATCATATATAACCTTAGCTGATGCACCGCTGGTGTTTGAAAGATCAGATTTAAACAGGTGTTCGCCACACTTCGTATATATGAAATGTACTTCCACATATAGTGTGAATCACCGTGTTTCCATGTTGAAGCCGTGTATTTGTAGGCACCACATCGCGATGAACTAGAATTATGGAAAATCCAGTGTAAACAAGTATATGACACCGCACCTAGGAACCAAAAATGACAGGAATAGTGAATCCAATAGACGAAGTGTCAGAGTGGACATTGTAAATTTTGGGGCTGGGGGACACCGACGTCTGCGAGTTTTCCGACGCAGAAGCTATAGTGACAGTTTCATTAAAATATCTACAGCTTAAATTACAATGATTTCGCCTGGAAGATGAATTTTGACTTTATCCTAATTGTTGAGCTTCAGCAGCCACCTCCACAAACAAGGCGTGATAACTGCCAAGGTGGGCAGTTTCCACTGAGACAGCTTTGTTAACCGTATCGAACATGGTTTTTGGTTCTCACATTCGAAACATGTCTTGTACGGAATGATCTGCAATACCGTCGATGAACTCCATCAAAGAAATGCGCTGCTTAGCCGCTGAGTTCAGTCACCAAACAAGATACGTAAGCGCTGAATATCGCGGGCAAACGCTACAAGATCTTCGCGGTGGCGTTTTCGCCTTGAACGAAAATTAGAATGAAAAATGTTTTTTTTTGTTGTGAAATAAACCCAAGCTGCAAAGCAGAGGCTAATTTATTACTTCAGCTAGCATTAACAACGGTGCCCGTGCAAATCGAGGCATGTCTAAATTCAAGACCTTTGTTTATACTTAGATATGATGTCGACGATCTTGCAATTTTGACACCAGAATATTTTCTCATTGGCCGAGCGTTGAATTCAATTCCAGAGCCCAATCCATATCATCTACCGAAACGCCAGGTCAGCGATGGAATTATATACAACAAATGATGCAACATTTTTGGAAAATATCGAACACAGAATATTTGAACCGTCTTCAGCAACGAACTAAGTAGCTTACAAGCAAACAAAATTTAAATGTTGGAGATGTTGTTCTTATCAAGGATGAAAACATGCCACCAACAACATGGCCGTTAGGAATTGTTCACATTGTTCATCCTGGTAAAGAGGGATAAGTCAGAATAGTAACGGTACGCACAAGGCATAATACTTGCAAAGACCCATCGCTAAAATTTGTCGTTTACCAATTAAAAAAACCTAAACTACCAATACAACATGAAATCGATTTAGTCATTAGAATCTTGTGCATGTATTGTTTGTAGTAGTTGCGTATGTGTTAACGAGTCCTCGCAATGATTATTCTTCTTCAATTCCAATTTTTGTGTTCTATTAGTAAAAAAGCAATCAGAGTGGGACGATTATATTATAATCTTGGGAGATATC
>OZ020507.1:130153921-130323921 GCA_963971375.1 Platycheirus rosarum
ACAACAAATGGCAAAACCTTTTTCATAATTCGCTCACTTATTGCTCAGATTGCAGGAAAAATCTTAAACACTGTTTGAAGATGTTAACAAATCCATGCCAAGAATCCCCTAACTCCCAGCCAGAAGCACAAAATTGACGATCATTTCATTAGCCTGGAGTGGAATCGGCTAAGGTTATATGATAAGTGATTGTCAGAATCAAAAAATTCAGAGGGGTGCAATCGGCTAAGTTGATATGTGAAAGTCACATTTCTGATAGCCACATGTGATCACATTAAATTTTCAGGGTAAAGTGATCACCAGGAAACAAAAACAAATTCTGGCATCACCTAACGCAGACTGAATTTTTTTGATCACTTACTCACAATCACTCACACAATCTATCTCTAAATCTCTAAACCACAAATTTAATTTCTTTTCTTTTTTTTTGTTGTTTAGGAAATATAAATTGATTTTAGCATTTTTAAAAATCTAAAATTGGCTGGTTTTGTCTGGGGGCAGTTTTTCTTTCTTCTCTCGGCGGTTTCTTTATTTACCTCAATTAAGTGAATCATTTGCCTTCGGGTAGTGCCGGGTTCCACGGATCAACAGCAGTACACGCGTTAATACAACGCGCGCAATGTTAAGCATTTTTCGTAATAGGTATGATGGTATTTCTGTCTCTCACATTAATGCACAGAGCTTATGTAAGCATTTAGATGAATTTAAGCATACTTTTTCACAGGGTGTGGTAGATGTTTTTTGTGTATCAGAGACTTGGTTGACACCTGAAGTTAGCGATTCTATGCTCGAGGTAGGCGATTACCATTTCACCATTTTTATTAAGAAAAAATTCAACGCCAGGTTAATAAGAAAATTAAATGGCTCTGATTTGAAGTTTTTATTTATTGAAATTGGGTGTGATCTCAAAAAATGTCTCATTGTGTATAAACCTCCAAATCCATATGATTCAAGTGCTATTACCCCATTTTAGAGCCATATCCAATAGCCGGCGATCACAATACTAACTTTCTTGATGTACGGAATAGTAATGTATTAAACTTTTAAATAAATGTAGCTCTTTAAATATTTTTCCTGTTAATATGACTATGCCTACTCATTTTTCCGTAACAAATTCCACACTTATAGATTACATTCTGGTAAATCAAATTAGTAAGATAAATTTCAATAATCAGTCAGATGCTTCTGGTTTCACAAAATATGATATGATTATTGCATTCTATGATTTAAATACTAATCATATTGTTGAACATCAAACAATCCAATACCGATATTTTAAGACAATTAACTCTGAAGGCCTGTTTTCTGAAATCATAAGAGTGAATTGGGAAACCATATACTCTCAACCAGCAGTTGATGATCAAGTTGAATTTTTTGCTGAAAAGTTAACTCTTTGTTCAACACTTGTGTACCGACTAAAAAATTTACTATAAGAAGTCGTGGATGTGAGTGGTTTAATCGCAAGATCGAACTACTAATTTCGAAATGTTTTTTTCAATAGATGGAAACGTTTTCGGATCTCATCGTCTTACGATGACTACAAAAATCTTCGAAACTTAGGAAATAGGGAAATAGGTTTATCCAAACGCTTATATTACAGCAAAAAATTAAGCAATCTCTCATCCACAAAACTTTGGAGAAACATAAACTTTTTAGGCATAAGCAAAAAAACTAGCCTCAGTGTAGACTGTGATGCGAACGAGCTTAACAAATTGTTCGCTAATGCCTCTTCTTATAGCTCCAGCGTTGGACATGATCATTCTCCTCGTGCTGTTTTTACATCTGATTATTCAAATGAATTTAGTTTTGGTAGAGTATATGAGAACGACGTAATTAAAGCCGTTATGACACTAAAGTCTGAGGCTATAGGTCTTGACGGCATGCATCCTAAATTTCTTAAAATTTTCTTACCCCATATATTACAATTCCTAACCAAAAATTGTCCTCGCAATGATGTTTCGCCATTATTATTCCAATTATTCTACTTCAATTACAATTTTTTTTTCTTTTAGTAAAAATGCAATCAGAATGGGACGATTATATTACAATCTTGGATGATATCAGATTCTCCCCATCTGATTGTTCAACATCATTTCAGCAATTAATTCAAGACAATATTGTCTGTGAAGCCCTTGTTACTGATGGGCTAGTACCCGACGTTGAAATTGACCACGCTCAAGACACAATCCATGGGAATCCAATACCTGTCACTATCAATGGCTCCACCATAATACTCCTTAGAACGGTTAAGACCATCAACTACGGAAATTCAAATGCGAATCGGAAACGATTTTCAACGCTTCACAACCAGAGAAGGCGAAGATATATTTATCAACAAAGATACCCTGCGTCGTATCGATTTTGAAAAAAATTCAGAATAGTAAGAGAAAACAGTTCACAATAAACCTTTCAGATCGCTATCAAGTGAAGGTCAACGTGAACAAGGCTGGAAAAAAAACGAGGCATTGAAAAAATTAAGGCGAGAATTGAACGTAACCGTTCAACGGGGGAGAATGTTGAATCACCATATAATGTCAATTAATAAAAAAAAATAAGAAAACTCTGTAGTTTTATAAATGAATTAAATAAAATTGTATAATATTTACATTATTTGTTAAAAGATCTTAATTATCTACATAACAACTAATGTTTTATATTATAATTAACTTAAATTATAGCACCTTAAATTAAATAAATATTGAGTTATTTACATGTATATATTATTTGTATGTAAAGAAAAAGATAATTCTTTATAGGTATTTCAATTATAAAACACAACGAACTTACCATATGATTCACAACGTGCAAATCAAGGTTAAATAAAAAAAATCACTTATTTTTTTTTCCAGCGGAGCACCAACAAACATCAATTAAACTTTAATTAATGTTTTAGAAAACTAGAAATAAACAAAATATTCAGTTATTATAAACATTCCAAAACAATAAACGAAGAAAATTAGAAACATTAAAACGACAACAAAAACATGAAAATACACAATTTACACGAAAAAAACTGAATTGATTCTTTTAACGAGATTTACATTATAAATGTTACAAACTACGATAAACAAACATTTTAATTTATTATTATATTAAACAAATAACTTGTTTTTAAACAAAGTAAAAACAAAAAAAATCCCGCTCATAGCCACCTTTTTTTCTGGGGTACTGCCTCTTGCGAGGAATTGACAAAACCTGCAAGAGTAAAATTTGTCTCGAAAAAGTGCATCTCATGTAGCCGTTCGGACTCGGCGGTAATCTGTAGGTCCCTTCCATTCTTGCAGATTAAAAACGCATACACAGGAATGGTTGAGAGTATAAGTCACTAGGCCTTGGCTCCTTGAGGAGCTTTCGCGCCAATAAATTAATTAATTAATTAATTAATTAAGAACAAATATTAAACAATTTACAAACAATTAAACAAACGTCACTTCAGAATACGCGCGAATTAATGTAGTCAATTTAACACTCAAACTCCATAAACAGTATTAAGAAGGTATTCTCAATCTAAACTTTTGTATATGAGAAAAAAAGATTTATTATTAAATTATTAAAAATTTTAATTGTTTATAAAACAATTAACAAATTATAAATTTCTTATATAATCAATGAGGAAAAGAGAGAAAAAAATAAAATAAGAGAGGGATAGCACTTGTATAAAAAAAAACGTACAAATGGTGAGCAGTTCTGCCAAAACATGTCCTTGGGCAAGGAATTTCCAACATTCACAGCAGCTGAACATTACCAAAGCTCATAAATTTGTATAAAAGGCGAGCAAATTTGTTCGAGAAGTCATTCCGAATCCTGAGTTCAACAAGTAAATCAAATTGAAATTGTGCAATAACAAACATAATTTCATTTAATTCAAGGGTAAATAAAATTGAAATTGTTTTCAACAAACATAATTTGATATTTTTAAAATAATTATTTTGAATCATTAAATGAAAAGAAAGAAGTTCTGTTTGAAATCGATCGACGAAATTATAAGTCGTTCGAATATAAATTGAAATCTGCCTTGAAGTTTAAATCTAAATATATTTAAGTAATTCAACTTTTAATCATCTGACATATTTAACATTAATTTTATTTTAAGTTATTAAGAATTTTTAGGATTTTAACTAGAATAAAAAAAACAATTTTATTCATTAAACGAATCCTTCTCTTTTCTTTTTATCTATAATTTTTTTTTTGTATGATCGTTGAATTTCAATTTGTAAGTATCAACAATAGTCAAAAAACAAAATCTATGATTGATTCCTGATATAATTTAATCGATTATTACAAAAATATCTCTCTTGAATCCGATTTCTACTCCAGAATTGTCTTTGCCTTTAATTTCGGGAACAGCACGCAAGTGTTTTTTTTTTCTGAAGATCAAGAAACGTCTACCAGGTTTGATATCGCAAAAACTCCAAATCCTCGAGAACGCTGGTGAAATGTTGTACTTCAATTCTTTAGTCGCGCCAGTAGAAGACTCGTATTGCCAAGGTGTTTATCAGCACAGATTCCCATATTCTGCAAGGTTGTGCATGTGCAACGTTTCTTTTTGATTTTAAGAACTTTTGCATAAACCCAATCTCGCACATACTCCAGATCCTATAGTGAGCCCAAGCAGGGGGGTTGCAGGGGGGCAACTTTCCCCCATACCTACCTCATACTGATTGGGATATAAAATCTCAAGAAATTTTACCCACACACTCTACCTTAACTCTGCTTTATAGTCACACAAAAGAAGCAACGCAAGCAGCAAGCAACTGGAATCTCATTGATGTTTCTCTAGCCACAGGTACTTTGCTCTAAGAGCCGTTTTCTTCACTGCAAGTTGGACGCAACTTGAGGATTTTTATTCTCAATTTGTGGTTTTGTTTTCTTCACTCAAAGTTGACAGTTTCAACTTTAGATTTTCAACTCTAGAGTTAATCAACTTCCGAAAAAAGTAGAAGTAGAAAGACCAAACTTGAGAGTTTTCTATGTTTTTTGATTGGTTATACATTTTATCGCATCTTCTGTCAAAAAAATTATTTTCGTTTTAAATAAAAAGTATTTTTATCATAAAATGTTTCGAATAATACTATTATTGGGAAAATCATTCATCATCTGCGTTCGGAATCGAAAATGGAGAAGAATTTTTGGTGATTGAAAGAAGAATTTAAAATGTCGGTCGGGCTTGAAAATTTTTACATTTTTCAATGCTCGAATAAAGATATGGAATATACTTTTGGCAACTTATTGATTTTTTTCTGTCATGATTTATTTTTTCCTTTAACCGAAATCAAATTTTCAATCAATCGCGCAGAATAAATTCAATTCTAATGTTGAAATTTACGTAACTGTCAAAAATATCCCAGGGAAATTTCGAAAAAACGCAAGTAGGTGAACTTTTAAATTTCAACAAAAGCAAAAGGGATTTTGGCTTCCCTTATAATGTTAAACACAGCGGGGGCGTTAGGAAAACAGGGTTGGGTATAAAAGGAGAAATCGATGCACATTTGTTTTAAAGCTCGGCAAGTCATAGTGGGAGGGAAAAACAGAGTCTGGCAAGGCATTCCATATTCGCATGGTACGGCTAAAGAAAGTATCTCTGTATTTAACTGTACGTCCGAAGTTGGGCTCATGGGCAAATTTATGGGCATAACTAGCGGCGCGAGTATTACGGTTGAATTGGTTTAGGGGAGGAATGCTGCTGGCTATTTTGCTAGAACATTGATTTTAAAAATAACGGTAAAATAACGAAACGCACGAAACATTACGACGGTACTCAAGAGATGAAAATGTTTCTGTTATTGTTCGGCCGACTATCATTTTCAAATCTTTTTTTTTGTATTTTGTCTAAGAAACTCAAGTGTGTAATTGGAGCACCTGCCCAAATATGGGAATTATACTCAAGTTTTGGACGAATATACGCTTTATAGACCGTAGCCAGATCAGAAGGGGTACAAACATTTCTTGCATCTTCGAAGGAAACCTAGACACCTGGCAGCATTTTTGTCGACTTCGAATATGTGGTCGTTCCACAGTAGGTGGTCTGTAATGCACATACCGATAACATGGATGAGAGTCTGGAAACGAATATGAAAAGCTGAGAGTGCTGTTGTCAGCGAAACAATTAATTGGATTAGTAGTTTCAGATAATAAGTCATTGATAAAAATCAGGAAGAGAGTTGGAGATAAAACAGAGCCCTGGGGCACACCAGCATTTATTTTGGAGGTATCAGACTTGAATCCGTCCAACACAACTTGTATTGACCGGTTCGAAAGGTAATTACTTCTCTCTTATTGGGAAAATCATTCATCATCTGCGTTCGGAATCGAAAATGGAGAAGAATTTTTGGTGATTGAAAGAAGAATTTAAAATGTCGGTCGGGCTTGAAAATTTTTACATTTTTCAATGCTCGAATAAAGATATGGAATATACTTTTGGCAACTTATTGATTTTTTTCTGTCATGATTTATTTTTTCCTTTAACCGAAATCAAATTTTCAATCAATCGCGCAGAATAAATTCAATTCTAATGTTGAAATTTACGTAACTGTCAAAAATATCCCAGGGAAATTTCGAAAAAACGCAAGTAGGTGAACTTTTAAATTTCAACAAAAGCAAAAGGGATTTTGGCTTCCCTTATAATGTTAAACACAGCGGGGGCGTTAGGAAAACAGGGTTGGGTATAAAAGGAGAAATCGATGCACATTTGTTTTAAAGCTCGGCAAGTCATAGTGGGAGGGAAAAACAGAGTCTGGCAAGGCATTCCATATTCGCATGGTACGGCTAAAGAAAGTATCTCTGTATTTAACTGTACGTCCGAAGTTGGGCTCATGGGCAAATTTATGGGCATAACTAGCGGCGCGAGTATTACGGTTGAATTGGTTTAGGGGAGGAATGCTGCTGGCTATTTTGCTAGAACATTGATTTTAAAAATAACGGTAAAATAACGAAACGCACGAAACATTACGACGGTACTCAAGAGATGAAAATGTTTCTGTTATTGTTCGGCCGACTATCATTTTCAAATCTTTTTTTTTGTATTTTGTCTAAGAAACTCAAGTGTGTAATTGGAGCACCTGCCCAAATATGGGAATTATACTCAAGTTTTGGACGAATATACGCTTTATAGACCGTAGCCAGATCAGAAGGGGTACAAACATTTCTTGCATCTTCGAAGGAAACCTAGACACCTGGCAGCATTTTTGTCGACTTCGAATATGTGGTCGTTCCACAGTAGGTGGTCTGTAATGCACATACCGATAACATGGATGAGAGTCTGGAAACGAATATGAAAAGCTGAGAGTGCTGTTGTCAGCGAAACAATTAATTGGATTAGTAGTTTCAGATAATAAGTCATTGATAAAAATCAGGAAGAGAGTTGGAGATAAAACAGAGCCCTGGGGCACACCAGCATTTATTTTGGAGGTATCAGACTTGAATCCGTCCAACACAACTTGTATTGACCGGTTCGAAAGGTAATTACTAATCCATAGAAGAAGAGATTCGTCGAGTCCAAATGCACACATTTGTGAAGAAAATGGCTCTAACTTTTGTGACCAAAATGTATACTGACTCAGACGAGGCTCTGATTCAGTCTACATTCTGCTCTCCATTTCATTGAGCAAAATGTTGTATGTTTTAGCGCTTTCAAAATCTGTGCTGATATACAGTTTGGCAATACGCGGCCCGGGGGTAGTTACCCCCCTTTCTCTTCAGCACTGAGAATTTCGTTCCTTTTAGAAAGAAAGTGCTGCAAACTAGGCTTAATATGCTTTCAAATAATTACAGCTATCAGAGACTTCATTCCAGAAAGGTCGAGAGCCATGATATAATAGGGTTTAGGGGTTTCCTCTTGGGAATTTATCTAAAATTGGCTGGTTTTGTCTGGGGGCAGTTTTTCTTTCTTCTCTCGGCGGTTTCTTTATTTACCTCAATTAAATGAATCATTTGCCTTCAGGTAGTACCGGGTTCCACGGATCAACAGCAGTACACGCGTTTATACAACGCGCGCAATGTTAAGCATTTTTCGTAATAGGTATGATGGTATTTCTGTCCCTCACATTAATGCACAGAGCTTATGTAAGCATTTAGATGAATTTAAGCATACTTTTTCACAGGGTATGGTAGATGTTATTTGTGTATCAGAGTCTTGGTTGACACCTGAAGTTAGCGATTCTATGCTCGAGGTAGGCGATTACAAAATATTAAGATCTGATCGTGCGGTTAGGGGAGGTGGTGTCACCATTTTTATTAAGAAAAAATTCAACGCCAGGTTAATAAGAAAATTAAATGGCTCTGATTTGAAGTTTTTATTTATTGAAATTGGGTGTGATCTCAAAAAATGTCTCATAGTGTATAAACCTCCAAATTCATATGATTTAAATGCTATTACCCCATTTTAGAACCATATCCTAAAGCCGGCGATCACAATACTAACCTTCTTGATGTACGGAATAGTAATGTATTAAACTTTTAAATAAATTTAGCTCTTTAAATATTTTTCCTGTTAATATGACTATGCCTACTCATTTTTCCGTAACATATTCAACACTTATAGATTACATTCTGGTAAATCAAATTATTAAGATAAATTTCAATAATCAGTAAGATGCTTCTGGTTTCACAAAATATGATATGATTATTGCATTCTATGATTTAAATACTAATCATATTGTTGAACATCAAACAATCCAATACCGAGATTTCAAGGCAATTAACTCTGAAGGCCTGTTTTCTGAAATCATAAGAGTGAATTGGGAAACCATATACTCTCAACCAGCAGTTGATGATCAAGTTGAATTTTTTGCTGAAAATTTAACTCTTTGTTCAACACTTGTGTACCGACTAAAACATTTACTTTAAGAAGTCGTGGATGTGAGTGGTTTAATCGCAAGATCGAACTACTAATTTCGAAAAGAAATGTTTTTTTCAATAGATGGAAACGTTTTCGGATCTCATCGTTTTACGATGACTACAAAAATCTTCGAAACTTAGGAAATAGGGAAATAGGTTTATATAGGAGTATATGAGAACGACGTAATTAAAGCCGTTATGACAGTTAAGTCTGAGGCTATAGGTCTGGGCGGCATGCATCCTAAATTTCTTAAAATTTTCTTACCCCATATATTACAATTCCTAACCAGTAATTGTCCTCGCAATGATGTTTCGCCATTATTATTCCAATTATTCTACTTCAATTACAATTTTTTTTCTTTTAGTAAAAATGCAATCAGAATGGGACGATTATATTACAATCTTGGAAGATATCAGATTCTCCCCATCTGATTGTTCAACATCATTTCAGCAATTAATTCAAGACAATATTGTCTGTGAAGCCCTTGTTACTGATGGGCTAATACCCGACGTTGAAATTGATCACGCTCAAGACACAATCCATGGGAATCCAATACCTGTCACTATCATTGGCTCCACCATAATACTCTTTAGAACGGTTAAGACCATCAACTACGGAAATTCAAATGCGAATCGGAAACGATTTTCAACGCTTCACAACCAGAGAAGGCGAAGATATATTTATCAACAAAGATACCCTGCGTCGGATCGATTTTGAAAAAAATTCAGAATAGTAAGAGGTAAGGTTCACAGTAAACCTTTCAGATCGCTATCAAGTGAAGGTCAACGTGAGCAAGGCTGGAAAAAAAACGAGGCATTGAAAAAATTAAGGCGAGAATTGAACGTAACCGTTCAACGGGGGAGAATGTTGAATCACCATATAATGTCAATTAATAAAAAAAATAAGAAAACTCTGTAGTTTTATAAATGAATTAAATTAAATTGTATAATATTTACGTTATTTGTTAAAAGATCTTAATTAGATTATAAATTATCTACATAACAACTAATGTTTTATATTATAATTAACTTAAATTATAGCACCTGAAATTAAATAAATATTGAATTATTTACATGTATATATTATTTGTATGTATTTCAAATTAACTCACCTGTATTTGTATTGAAATAAACTCGAAGACAAAAAATATGAAAAGAAAAAGATAATTCTTTATAGGTATTTCAATTATAAAACACAACGAACTTACTTACGAACCCTTTCTCTTCAGCACTGAGAATCTCGTTCCTTTTAGAAAGAGAGTGCTGCAAACTAGGCTTAATATGCTTTCAAAGAATTACAGCTACCAGAGACTTCATTCCAGAAAGGTCGAGAGCCATGATATAATAGGGTTTAGGGGTTTCCTCTTGGGAATTTATCTAAGTTTTGCAATCAACTATGTCATTTATTTGTAGCACAACACTTACTGGTTTTGTTTCCTGCATACCAACATTGTTTTTTTTCGAAACACTATGATAACCTACCTGGTTGCCACTTGGCCGACATAATAGGCATCAGCATTGAGATGTGCCTTCTATGTTGGGTTCGGTAATTTTATTGCTATATTTGTTCTTTCCAATGTGCTAACTGACGTTCAGGATTTTTGAGAAAGAGCAACCAATTAAGAGCAGCATGATCAGTGCGTATCAAAAATTCCCGCCTAAAACAAATAAACAGGTTAATTTTTAACGGCTTTGATCATTGCCAACAGTACCGGGCGGAAGCACAAAATTGACGATCATTTCATTAGCCTGGGGTGGAATCGTCTAAGGTGATATATGATAAGTGATTGTCACAATCAAAAAATTCAGGGTTGCAATCGGATAAGTTGATATGTGAAAGTCACATTTCTGATAGTCACAAATTCAGTTTACCCAGAAAATGAAAGTTTTAATAGTAATTGACGAGACCATTCAAAAACCTTAGGGCCCGGGGGCGTATTGCCAAAGTGTATATCAGGACAGCCTCCCATATTCTGCAAGGTTGGGTATGTGCAACGTTTCTTTTTGATTTAAAGAACTTTTGCATAAACCCAATCTCGCACATACTCCAAATCCTATAGTGAGCCCAAGGAGGGTGGTTGCAGGGGAGCAACATGCCCCCCATACCTACCTCATACTGATTAGGATATAAAATATCAAGAAATTTTACCCAAACACTCTACCTTAACTCTGCTTTACAGTCACACAAAAGAAGCAACGCAAGCAGCAAGCAACTCGAATCTCATTGATGTTTCTGTAGTCACAGGTACTTTGCTTTAAGAGCCGTTTTCTTCACTGCAAGTTGAACTCAACTTGAGGATTTTTATTCTCAATTTGTGATTTTGTTTTCCGTCACTCAAAGTTGACAGTTTCAGCTTTAGATTTTCAACTCTCGAGTTAATCAACTTCTGATTTTCTCTACTTCCGAAAAAAGAAGAAGTTGAAAGAGCAAACTTGAGAGTTTCCTAAGTTTTTTGATTTGTTATACATTTTGTCGCTTCTTCTGTCAAAAAAAATTATTTTCGTTTTAAATAAAAAGTATTTTTATCATAAAATGTTTCGAATAATACTATGATTAGAAAAATCCATCCATCCATCCATCATCTGCGTTCGGAATCGAAAATGAAGAAGAATTTCTGGTGATTGAAAGAAGAATATAAAATATCGGTCGGGCTTGAAAAATGTAAAAAAATGCTAGAATAAAGATATGGAATATACTTTTGGCAACTTATTAATTTTTTTCTGTCATGATTTTTTTTTTCTTTAACCGAAATTAAATTTTTAATCAAACGCGCAGAATAAATTCAAATCTAAAGTTGAAATTAACGTAACTGTCAAAAATATCCCAGGGAAATTTCGAGAAAATGCAAGCAGGTGAACTTTTAAATTTCAACTCTCGAGTTGATGGATCTAACTTTTGTGAGCAAAATGTAAACTGACGAGGCTCTGATTCGGTATACATTCTGCTCTTCATTTCATTGAGCAAAATGTTGTTTGTTTCAGCGCTGTCGTCCTGTTCGTCCAAGTAAACCTAACGTTTTTTTACGTAAGTTGATGCAAAGGTCGTGCGATATAAGAGAAATGGGGAATAATCTGTCGATAATAAGTACATTAGCCAATAAAACTTCGTAATTCGGATATGTTTTTCGGATTTGGCCAGGATTGTACTGCATCTAGTTTTTCTGGATCTGGGGACACGCACTTTTCCATTACCACATGGCCAAAAATTTAACCTCTATTTGAAACAAGTGGAATTTTTTTGTATTAACTTTTAATCCAGCATCTTCCAATCATTTAAAAACAAGGCGTAAATTAGCCAGCATTGTTTTTAAAGCTTTTACCATGTGTTAAAAGCTCGTTCAAGACAACAACAAAAGGCAAAACTTTTTTATAATTCCCTCAATTATTGTTCAGGATTGCAGGAAAAATAAAAAACACTGTTTGAAGATGTTAACAAATCCATGCCGAGAATTCCCTAGCTCCCAGCCGGAAGCACAAATTGACGATCATTTCATTAGCCTGTAGTGGAATCGGCTTAGGTGATATATGATAAGTGATTGTCAAAATCAAAAAATTCAGGGGTTGCAATCGGCTAAGTTGATATGTGAAAGTCACATTTCTGATAGTCACTGTGATCACATTAAATTTTCAGTCTGTGTAAAGTGATCACCAGGAAAAAACCAAATTCTGGCATCACCTGACGCAGACTGAATTTTTTGATTGTGACAATCACTTATCATATATCACCTTAGATGATTGCACTCCTTGTGCTTGAAAGATCAAATTTGAACAAGTTATCACCACAATTCGGATATCTTTTTCGGAAAAGTTGTGTTTTTTCTGCTAAAAAAACATTCATAAAATTAATAATAATTTTTGTAACTGACTCCATACACAATATTAATAAGTTATTCTATTGTAACTTTACTAATACAATTATGAATTCCCACCAACATAATACGCGAAAAAATAAAAATCTCAATCATTCTCCATAACCCATACACAAATCATCACCAGCAACACCGTCTTTAAATAAAAATCCTGCAAAAAATATAACAACATCAACATCAACAACATCTAATAAACTTACCTCAGGAACCACAGCGACGACAACATTTTCCAGCAACGACTAAACAAATCTTCTTGAAAAAATAAACTTGCAAAGTAGGCCAATCCTCGATAAATTCTCAGTGCTATAAAATAACTTCACATTTAAGATTAACTCGATGGAAAACAATTTGTCACTAAATTTCAACGCGATTCGTAACAACGTCCAAAAACTCGAAGAACTCTGGAAAGTTGTTGAAAGATTAAGCGGTGAACTAAATCTTATAAAAACTCAACTGCAAAGTACAATGCCAAATTCGTCGTATACCCTCGAAAATGAAAACATAACGAAGAACTGAATTCTCTTAATATCTGACGCGGTATTTATTGGCATACCTTTTTTTATCGGATGAAAACTAGAAAAGCACTTTCATCTTTCTTTGTCACTCAATAAAAATACAACCGCTACAAATAAGCAAAATTTTCCATTCATGACAAGATTTTAAAATTATAATTAAATTTAGTTAATTGTAAGTGGTCTTTATTAAAAATTATCTGCCCGGGAGGAATCAAGCCGTATACATTAACTCTCAACTCTCTGACTTTCTCCCAACACATTCTGGTGCTCCACAAGGATCAATTCTGGGTCCTTTGCTTTTTTCGATATTTACCTTAGTTACCCATTAGGTATGGTTGAGGATGCTACCTATCGTATCAATCTAGATCTGGTTAGGGTATTCAAGTAGGCCGAGAAAAATCAGTTGCGACTAAACCCAAAAAGAGTCAAGCCATTGTCATCAGTAAGAATGCAACTGACACCTCTTGTTTTCCTAGCATAGAACTAGTTAGTTCTACGCTTCCTTATGTTAGAACGGTACAGAACTTGGGTATTACTTTTAACCAAACCTTGACTTGGCAAGATCACCTGTCGTGTGCTCTCGGCAAAACTTATGGTGGCTGCCTTCCTTTAAAAACTAAGATAACACTTTCTTAAACACTCGTTATGCCGATTCTACTTAATGGAGGCCTAATTTTTTGCAATATTGATAGTAAAAGTCAAAGAAAGCTTCGAGTTGCCTTCAATAATATCATACGCTTTATCTATAGTCTTCTTCAGTTTGATCATGTTTTCTCAATACACGAATACCTTAAGCAACATGCCCCTGCAAACTTATCTGGACTTAATTTTCTTTGTCACTCAATAAAAATACAACCGCCACAAATAAGCAAAATTTTTCATGTATGACAAGATTTTAAGATTATAAAAATTAAATTTAGTTAATTCTAAGTGGTCCTTATTAAAAATTATCTGTTAGGGAGGAATCAAGCCGTATAAATTAACTCTCAACTCTCTGACTTTCTTCTAACACATTCTGGTGTTCCACAAGGATCAATTCTTGGTCCTTTCCTTTTTTCGATATATATTTTAGTTACCCATTAGGTATGGTTGAGGATGCTACCTATCGTCTCAATCTAGATCTGGTTAGGGTATTCAAGTGGGCCGAGAAAATCCAGTTGCGACTAAACCCAAAAAAAGTCAAGTCATTGTCATCAGTAAAAATGCAACTGACACCTCTTGTTTTCCTAGCATAGAACTAGGTAGTTCCACGCTTCCTTATGTTAGAACGGTACAGAAGTTGGGTATAACTTTTAACCAAACCCTGACTTGGCAAGATCACCTGTCGTGTGCTCTCGGCAAAACATATAGTGGCTGCCTTCCTTAAAAACTAAGATAACACTTGCTAAAACACTTGTTATGCCAATTCTACTTTATGGGGGCTTAATTTTTTGCTATATTGATAGGAGAAGTCAAAGAAAGCTTCGAGTTGCCTCCAATAATATCATACGCTTTGTCTATAGTCTTCGTCGGTTTGATAATGTTTCTCAATACACGAATACCTTAAGCAACATGCCGTTGCAAACTTATCTGGACTGTAATGTATTATTATTTTTATTTAATCTAATGCAGACAAAGGCACCTGACTATGACCTATTTGAAAAACTTATATTTCCGCAATCTCATAGAAGCAACATTGTAATTACGTCTACGTATAAGTACATTGTTCCAAAGCAACAATTTTTGATGTGTACGCCATTGGTCTTTAGAACTCCTTACCTGCCGACTTGAGAGGAATGAACAGCTGCGCAATCTTTAGAAAGGCTTTAGAAAATCATTTTAATTAATTTCTATTATTTTCTTAATTTATTTTTTCTTTACTATTCATTTTTTGTGTACACTTTTTAACCATTGTTTCTCTTTCCCAAATAAAATCTTTTTTAACTTTCTATCTATTATCAAGTAAAATCAACCTATCTATTAAAACAATTGTACCTTAGTACTAAGTATTCCTTAAAAAACTAAATATTTTTATATACATATGTTTATTAGTTAATAAAATACAAATACAAATACAAATACTTATCATATATAACCCTAGCTGATGCACCGCTGGTGTTTGAAAGATCAGATTTGAACAGGTGTTCGCCACACTTCGTATATATGAAATGTACTTCCATATATCGTCGCTGTTAAAGAAAACCGGCATAGCTCAAAAATCTCGATTTTTGAGTTAATGATGATAATCAACTAAAAAAAAATTCTCTATCTTTCTGTCAAACTGGCATAACTGTATCACTTTACAATTCCGCTAGATGGAGTTTGTTCCAACTGTCACAATGTTTCCTTTTCATTGTTTGTTTATGATCAATACAGACACAATTTAGTTTATCTCAGTTGTTCGCGGTGACCGCACGTTTTTTTTATGTGGAAAAGTTTAATATAATCGTGTTGTGCTCGGGATTTATGGTTTTATTTTATTGATAAAAGAACTAACTTGTGCTGAACCAGTTTTCACGATAAAGTAAGTACAGTTTTGTAATTTTTTTTTTGTTTTTAAACATCACTTTTCCCGATAAATTAAAAAATAATGTGTTTTTGCAATGACACTTTTCTTACTTATGCCATTTTTCTCTATAATATTTTTGACTTATCATATCAAATAAATTTTATCTCAATTTGTTTTCTCAAATAGTGTCATTTTACCATATATTTTTTTCTTATTATCTATAATTTTTAATTTCACTTTTGAAATAAAACTAAATTTGCCACTATTCATTATTTTTTTTTTAAGTTTGGTACGAGTTATTATCGGGTTTTATTCCAGAATGTATGATTAATTTAAGTTATTCGTGTTTTCAGTAGTACGTACCTACTCATAAAAACATCAAAAACATGCTCCAGCGTATTCAGCTTCTGAAATTGGCTAGAGCCAAGAAAAATAATGAACCTGAACATAAAAGTGCTCCAACAGATAATTGGTTTACCGTCCTTAATGCAAATGAACCCACCGTGTCTTCAAGAGGTATGTGTGTCTTAATTTTTTGGTATTGCATTTGAAAATAATTAACTGAAGTCTTAGAAACAGATGTAAATTTAACTCCTAATATTGACATGCTTCATGCTGTGAATTCATCACGAGCTACATCAATCCCGATCGAAAACCCACCTGTTGCGTCCACTTCTCGAGCTGCGTCCTCCAGTGAATCTGGAGATTTTTCAGATGACGATATTGATGCTGACCCCAACTTCTATGACTCGGATAACTCAAGTCCCAACTCTAGCATCAGCAGTTTTCACTCAAGCATAAGAAATAATGAGGTAGGTGAAGGGGTAGCTAAAGATCGAAGTCAGGACAGATCTGAAGATCGGACGGAAGATCGAGGTGAAGGTCTAGTCACAGAAGTTTCAGCTCAACAAACACCAAAGCGCAAAACCGATCCAAGGTACTGGAAAAAGAATAACGCAAAAAGATTAAGAAACTCAGGTAAGTCGTATCAATCGGTTTCGAAGTCAGAAAGATTTATACGCGGAAAAGAAATGGGGCCACCATGTAACAAAAAATACAGGCTAGAATGTTCGAAAAAATTCACCGAGAATGACAGAAAACTTTTTTTTCAACTTATTGGGAAATGGGAGATCTTCAAAGGCAAAGAGAATTCCTCGCTCGCAGTATTGAACCATTAAATACTAAGTACAGGTACATACGAGAGGAACCAAAACGGGCACCCCGCAAAAAAAAACAGCTGCTTTTCCTTCCAACTGGAGAATACAAAAGTTCGAGTTTGTAAATTATTCTTTATGAACACATTGGTAGTGACTTCACGTACGGTTCGAACAGTAGTAGAAAAGGTGAACGCCAACGCAAGTAAAACTGGCGGTATAATGACACTTGTCGAAAAACGAGGTAAACATGGAAAGCATTCTCATTTAATCAACATGGTGGCGATACGCCGTCAGTCATTTTGAATTTATAAACAGCGAAACGCATAAGTTTTTGGTCAAGGGTCATACTCAAAATGAAGGCGATTCTGTCCACTCCGTAATAGAAAGACACATCATTCGTTCACTTCGAGGAGGGTCAATTTACATACCAGATCACTACTATGCACTTATTCGAAGTGTAAAGAAATCTGGTCGGCCTTATAAAGTTACTGAAATGGCTTTCAGCAGTTTTTTGAACATCAAAAACCTAGAGTCAGAAATAAATTTCGGCAAAAACACCGTTAAGGTCACCGACATACGCATTATTAAATTCGATAAGGCACACCCAAAAACTGTTTACTTTAAAAAATCATTTGCTGAAGAATTTTTTCAAGAAATTGAAATAAGATCGGCCAGACAAGTTAAGAAAAGCACACAAAATCTTGTTCCTCTGTATAAAAATAAAATACCTATTACCGAGAAAAAAAGAAAGGTCTAATTTTTCTTTTAGAAAAAAACCTAATTCCGCAATACTATAGCGATTTTTATAAAAACTTGTAACTGCAAGACGTTGTATGTATTAATTTATTTCTATTAATTTATTTTTATTTATTTATTTAAATATTATTTTATCATTTAATAATAAAGATTGTTATTATATCAAGACTGGAAGAATGAAACAAAAATGCTTTATGAATTTTAAATGTGTACCTTAGCCTCTAAAGTAAATATATTGTAAGTCAATTAATCTTTAAGGTATAACGAACTATAATCTGTGAATTAACTTTATTTTTACTATTAAATAATAAACATTATTACTATGTTAAGGCTGCAACAATGTAACAAAGAGGCTTAATGAATTTTAAATGTGTACCTTAGCCTTTGAAGTAAATAAATTCTAAGTCAATTAAACTGTAAGATCTTACGAACAATAATCTGTGAATTAATTTTACTTTTATTATTAAATAATTTAGGTATTACCTATATTTTTTGTATTAAAAATAGCAATTTGAGGCACTATGACTCAAAGATTTTTCAAAAAAAAGTTCTTACAACAATATATATATAAATATTATTTTCTAATTATTTTTATAAAAATGGATTAAAATGAAGTTCCTTCCAACAAATCGAGTTTTATTTCTTAATTCTTATCGTAAGAAACTATTTCTTCTGACCAATGAATTAACTCCAAAAGAAAAGAAAAAAGATAGAGTGAATATCATAATTTTTTTCTGGAAAAATGACTTAATTCGGAGAGGGTTTGGGAATTTTTTTAATTTGGCTCCTAAGTCATAATTTTTTTGAGTTATTTCGTTGAATTTCAATAGATAAAATATAGAAGTAGCTAATCCAATGTATTAAAAGAGAAAACAAAAAATTCTAGGTATAAAAAAAATAGTGTTATGAAAATTTTTTTGACTCAGAAACTTCAAACTCATTTTCTGAAGAATCAAGTTTTTTGAGTTATGCCGGTTTTCTTAAACAGCGACAGTATAGTGTGAATCACCGTGTTTCCTGGTTGAAGCCGTGTATTTGTAGGCACCACATCGCGATGACTAGAATTATGGAAAATCCAGTTTAAACAAGTATATGACACCGCACATAGGAACCAAAAATGACAGGAATAGTGAATCCAACAGACGAAGTGCCAGATTGGACATTGTAGATTTTGGGGCTGGGGGACACCGACGTCTGCGAGTTTAAAGACTCAGAAGCTATACTGACAGTTTAATTAAAATACCTACAGCTTAAATTACCACGATTTCTCCTGGATGATGAATTTTGATTTATTCCCAATTATTGAGCTTCAGCAGCCACCTCCACAAACCAGGCGTGATAACTGCTTTAAGTTGCAAGTGGGCTTGGTTAACCGCATCGAACATGGTTTTTGGTTCTCACATTTCAAACATTTCTTGTACGGAATGATCTGCAATACGGTCGATGAACTCCATCAAAGAAATGAACTCCCTAAGCTGCAAAGCAGAGGCTAATTTATTACTTCAGCGAGCATAAACAACGTTGCCCGTGCAAATCGAGGCATGTCTAAATTCAAGACATTTGTTTACACTTAGATATGATGTCGACGATCTTGCAATCTTGTTGAATTCAATTCCAGAGCCCAACCTGATATCATTTACCGAAACGCCAGGTCAGCGATGGAATTATATTTAACAAATGATGCAACATTTTTGGAAAAGATGGACCACAGAATATTTGAAGGCTATCAGGTTATGAAATATAAGTTTCCGTTGTTACAAAGCCAACATCACTGAGGAAAACCAGAAAAAGTTTCAGCAAGCTAGAAAGGCCTGCAATGTTCATATTCGAAAAATCAAATTTTTACATGAGCAACAAATTCGGCTAAAAATACTGCAATGTCCCAAAGGCAGTAAAATTTTTTGGTCATTTGTAAAAAAAGTAAAGAATTCTTCGTCATCATCAGTTCCTACGCTCGTCTTCAACGATACTCCTGCTGTCAGTTCTCAAGAAAAAGCAGATCTGCTTGCTTCTCAATTCGCGTCAAACTCAACACTAGCCGCAGGTGTCAGAACTCCTCCTGTCCAATCTTCTTTCGCACTCGTTCAGTCGCAAGAGTATTGAAAGGTCTCAACATAAATAAATCCACTGGCCCGGATTGTATCCCCGCTATTGTTCTGAAGAGGTGTTCTTTTCCATCGGTCCTATTCCTCTGGACTCTTTCCGAGTGCATGGAAAACGGCATTTGTCTAGCCAATCCCCAAAAAAGGCGAATCTTCTGCACCCTCAAACTACCGACCAATTGCACTAACGTCCCTTATTTCTAAGGTATTTTTTTTTTTTTTTTTATAATTAACGCGCGCACAAGGGACTACTTGTTTCCCTTTTATAGTAACACAGTGCGCGAGCATTCGGAAGATAGGGAGGGGAGAGATAGGAGGTGTCAATTAACATTGGTTTTGAATGTTTGCAGATCAAAATGGAAAGGGAAAATCTCGCCGGGTAAACTATTCCAAATTAGTGTCGTTTGGCTAAAAAAAGAATCCCTATATTTTATGGTACGTCCGAAATTGGGCTCAAGGGTGAACTGATGAGCATTCCTTGCGAGACGAGTATTACGGGAGAAACTTTTAAGGGGAGGAATGCATCTGGCTACTTCGAGTGAACATTTTTTGTAAAAGAAACGATAAAATAAGGAAGGACATGAAACATTGCGTCGGTGTTCGAGAGGGGCAATTGATTCAGTGGCAGTTCTATTCCCTATCAATATTAACGCTCTATTTTGAATTCTATCAAGCAAGTGAAGCGATGTTTGTGAAGCACCTGCCCAGAGGTGGGAGTTATACTCGAGTTTAGGGCGTATGAATTGTAGCCAGATCAGATGGGGAAAAATACTTCTTACACCGATACAGAAAACCTAAGCACTTAGCAGCATTCTTAGTGATTTCAAATATATTAGCTTAAACGACAAAAGACAGCATTGAGTTTTCGAAGCATTAAACTCCACACGATTCCTTTTACCCCATTTGACAATGCGGTATAAATCGGAGTTTAATGAGCTGGACATACGGCACCGTTGCAATTGTACGTCCGAATGCGAAGGACGTGAATTATCGAACGAATATGAAAAGCTGAGGGTAGAGTCGTCAGCAAAACAGTTTAGTGGTTTAGAAGTAACAGACAGAAGATCATTTATAAAAATGAGGAGAAGAGTCGGATACAGAACAGAGCCCTGGGGTACACCAGCATTTATTTTGTGGGAATAGGATTTGAATCCGTCCAATACAACTTGTATTGAACGGTCCAGAAGATAGCTTCTAATCCAACGAACAAGAGTATTATCGATCCCAAAAGCACGCATTTTCGATAAGAGAGCTTCATGCCAAACTCTATCAAATGTCTTGGAGATATCAAGAGCAATAATCTTACTTTCACCAAAGCGATGTTAAGATTTGTTCCACTGTTCGGTGAGATATGCCATCAGATCACCATTGGAACGGTTGTTGCGGAAGCCATACTGACGGTTATGGAAAAGCTTTCGATCTTCGAGATATTCTTTAAGCTGATGGTTAATCAGTGTTTTCATGACCTTAGAAAGAAGGGATGTCAGTGCTATGGGTCGGTATGAGGAGGGGGAGGCTTGGTCACCTTTTTTAGGGACAGGCTGGACAAATGCTGTTTTCCATCTTCTAGGAAAGATTCCAGAAGAGTAGGAGCGATGGAAAAGCTTACGGAGTGGTTTTGCCAGTGTGGAAGAACACCTCTTCAGAAAAATCGGGGGTATACCTTCCGGGCCAGTGGATTTGTGTTTATCGAGATCTTTGAGAATTCTTGCTACTGTACGAGTGCGGAAAAAAATCTGTCTCATGGAAAAATTTACATTCTCAAGTACAGGAGGGGCAACGTTGCTATGCGGCAGCGTGGAGCTGGCAGCAAAATGGGCGGCGAGCAAGTTTGTCTTCTCTGAAGTGACATCAAGCCGTCCCAGTTGGCTTTCTTGTATTGCCAAACGGTCCTGGTGGGAAGTTTTTCTTTAACTGGATGGGTGGAGGATGAGAAATTAGCTGAAATGATACAATGGTCTGAAGTGCCAAATGGAGAAGTTACACTAATGGTATATTTATCAGGATGAGAAGTAAGAGACAAGTCAAGAGTATGGGCGGCTTGCCAGCAACATCCGGTATACGCGTTGGCACATCGATCAGTTGGGTAAGATTATGTAACCGGGCAAAGAGCTCGACAAAACCTACCTTCGGGTGTTGTCTGACCAGAATAGGGGAGCCAATTGGAATTGTGTACATTGAAATCGCCCGCAATAACGATTTCAGTGTGAGGACAAAGGGAAACAATTTTCGAGATGGAATCAGACAGTGCATCAAACTCGTTACAAGTCAAATTATTGTCAAGATTTGGACTCCTGTAAATAAAACAATATGAATGACATGCTTGCGGATAGTGAATTTGAGCCATAAGAAGTTAAAGTCCGTGTTGGAACATTGCCCATATTGGGGAAGGTTCTGGCAAGCAATATCATTCCTAACATAGACCACGAGACCATGATGGGCAAAGAGTAATGGCACCAAGCTATTTCCATGTAGAGCAAATTCTGATAAATCAGTTTTTACTCCAACCTGGGTTTCACTTAATGCCACAACAGCTGGCCAGTATTGAACAGTGTAAACGTACACGTGAAAGAAATTCTTTCTTAGGCCGCGAACATTAGAATATACGACACGAAAATCACTTACCATTTAAAAATACATACGTACATACAAAACACAATTCTGACTAAGTCGAACCATGCAGTGAAAATCCAAATTAATTTCTGTAATAAACAAACTGTCTTAGGTGTTATGCCCATGAGACAGCTTGCATACAAAAAATCAATTTAAATATTCAGCACAATAAGACAAATTCAGATGCCCTTATCCATTTACCGCAAGCATTAGATGGTTATACGATGCCTTCAGTAGATAAGAAAGAGGCAGTTAAGCACACAGGTCTTGGGACAGATAAGAGGAGAATTTGCTATGCGAATGCGTTTTATTTATTTTTTTTTTTCCACATTTTTTTTTTTTCCTCCAACGACGTGAGTGGGTATTATTTTATTCTTTACAGCACACGCGAGGGTTTTTTTTCGGTTTCTCTAACGAGTATGTATTAATATTTTTTTTAAAACACTCGCGATAACAATGCGCAATAATTTTTTTTTACTTTTGCTTAATTATTTGTGCGCGCAACTCGACGTCCGGCCTCTACGAGCTTAAGATCGACACTTGAAATGGAAACGCTGATTAATTTTCAGATTAAGAAATATCTCGAAGAGCGAAAGCTTCTTAATGACCGGCAGTACGGCTTTCGTAACAACAGGTCCACTGGTGATTTGATGGTATATCTCACCGAAAATTGGAACCAATCTTTTCATCGTTTTGGGGAAAGCAAAATTATTGCACTTGATATTTCTAAGGCATTTGATAGAGTTTGGCATCAAGCCCTTTTATCGAAAATGCGTGCATTTGGAGTCGATGAATCTCTTCTTCGTTGGATTAGTAACTACCTTTCGAACCGCTCAATTCAAGTAGTATTGGACAGTTTCAAAACTGATATTCACAAAATAAATGCTGGTGTGCCCCAGGGCTCTGTTTTGCTCCGACTCTTTTCCTTATATTAATCAATGACTTATTATCTGAAACAACTTATCCAATCAATCGTTTTGCTGGCGACAGTACTCTTAGCTTTTCATATTCGTTTCCAGATTCACATCCATGTTCTTGGGATGTTGAACTGCAACGGCAGCGTATGATAAGTTCATTAAATTCTGATCTTGACAGCATTGTACAATGGGGAATAAGAAATCGCGTAGAATTTAATGCTTCTAAAACTCAATGTTGTATTTTGTCGTTAAAGCAAAACATACCCCCAATGCCACTATCCCTGAGCGGCACTTGCATTGAAGAAACAGAACACCTCTCAGTTCTCGGTATGTGCATTACAGACCACCTTCTGTGGAATGACCACATATTTTACATAGCAAAGAATGCTGCGAGGTGTTAAAGTTTCCTTCGAAGATGCAAGAAGTTCTTCACCAAGTCTGATCTGGCTACAGTATATAAAGTATATATTCGACCGAAACTCGAGTAAAATTCCCATATTTGGGCAGGTGCTCCTATAACAAACTTGAGTTTTCTAGATAGAATTAAAAAAAGAGCTTTGAAAATGATAGGCGATCGAACAATAACAGAAACATTCACATCTCTTAAGCACCGCCGTAATGTTTCGTGCCTTTCGTTATTTTATCGTTATTTTTACAAACAATGATCTAGCGAAATAGCCAGCTGCATTCCTCCCCTGAAACGATTCAACCGTAATACCCGAACTGCTAGAAATGCCCACCAGTTTACCCTTGAGCCTAACTTCTGACGTACTGTTAAGTATAGAGATTCTTTTTTTAGTCGTACCACACGAATGTGGAATGCTTTGCCAGGCTCTGTTTTTCCCTCCCATTTTTATATGCAGAACTTTAAAACTAATGTGCATCGGTATCTCCTCTTTTATCCCTCCTCATTTCCCTAATGCTCGTGCGGTGTTTAAACATTTTAAGGGTACACACAAACCCCTTTCGCGCGTCTAAATTATAAGAAAAAAAAAAACCGTCTTCAGCAACGAACTAAGTGGCTTACAAGCAAACATGTTGGAGTGTTGTTCTTATCAAGGAGGAAAACATTCCACCAACATGGCCATTAGGAATTGTTCAAATTGTTCATCCTGGTAAAGAGGGATTAGTCAGAATAGTAACGGTACGCACAAGGCATAATACTTGCAAAGACCCATCGTTAAAATTTATCGTTTAACAATGAAACAAACCTAAACTACCAATACAACATGAAATCGATTTAGTCAGTAAAATCTTGTCCATGTATTGTTTGTAGTAGTTGCATATGTGTTAACTAGTAATTATTGTCCTCGCAATGATGTTTCGCCATTATTATTCCTATTATTCAATCAGAATGGGACGATTATATTACAATCTTGGAATATATCAGATTCTCCCCATCTGATTGTTCAACATCATTTCAGCAATTAATTCGAGAGACAATATTGACTGTGAAGCTCTTGTTACTGATGGGCTAATAACCGAGGTTGAAATTGATCACGCTCAAGACGCAATCCATGCAGTGGCGTAGATAGGGGGGATCCCCCCCTTCCCCATTGCGATCGGTAATTGTTCAACATAACCAGTCATGAACCAAGTAAGTTAAAGAAACGCACTCTGAAATTTTGTACCTACTTCCTACGTGAATTAAGTCTTATTAGTACTCAAAGGATTCCTAGAGGCATTGTCAATTGTACATTTTATACCTATATTCTACGGGAAAAATACAAAGTCAACTTCATCTGAAAAAAAAATATTATTTCTTTTTGATGAAATGATTTTTTAAATCTTGTGGATAAGGTGTTAACTGATGCCCAACGACTCGTTTTGTTAACAAATGTCTGGGTTCCACCGAAAAACTTTACATTCCCATTATTGCAAAAGTTTGAAACTCGCAAACTAAGATTTCGTTGTAAATGGCTCGAAGAATTTTCCTGGCTTGCTTATTCTGAAATATACCGAGGTGCATTTTGTGCTCCGTGCGTTGCGTTTACTAAAAGCGGTGGCAGAGGATCGCTTTTCTGAAACTTCAAATTTAAAAAAAAATATATCGCCACAAATGCGACGGCAAAGCTTAACAAATACTTATCTTAAAACAAAGAAACAGATTTATGAATGGTTTGTTTTTCTCATAGATTTTCGAGAAGCATCAGAAAAAGACATACCATCTTGATGCATTATGTTTCAGCGAAAATTTTCTGCGCAATGAAGAAGATAAAAACAAAAGTATTGAAAGTTTAATTTACAGTTCGCAAATTGAACAGATTTCCATTAATAGGCAAAAAATAACGCTTATCATTGAAGCAATCAATGTCCTAAGGCGACAGGAGTTAGCCTTACGTGGGCATCGTGATATTCACTGGACCGAATGAAGGAAATTTTAGAACTCTTTTGAAATTCCGAGCAATTGGGGATCCGCTCTTTCGTGTGCACTGAGATGGTCCGGGGAAACGCGATAAATATACAAGTTCTTCTGTACAAAACGAGATTATCGAAGGTTGTTTTGAAATTTTGACAAAAAAAGTGTTAGCTAAAATCAAAGATGCAAAATTTTTTCTCTGTGCTGACAGATGAAACTCAGGAATCAGCCAATGTTTAACAAGTTTCAAATTGCGTTCGATATGTCTATAAGAACGAAAATTGTCAACATATCATAAAATATCTAATACAGCGGTTACCCAAACCTTACTGTATTAACAATCCAGGTGATGCTCTTGCAAAACTTATAGTGGAAAATCTTCGAAATTGTGACTTGGACATTTCTTTTTTGATCGGCCAAGGGTACAACGCAGCAAGAAATATGTCTGGTCGATACAATGGTGTTCAGGCAATTATTCCCCAAAAATTTGCTCCGCGTTCTCCGTACGTCCATTGTGCAGCACATTCTTTGAACCTTGCTATATTAGTTTCCAGCAAAATACCAGCCATTAGAGACTGCTAACCACAATTGAAGCAGTTTACAATTATTTTAATACACCGAAAAGAAAAGATATGCTGCAAAAAACAATAGCGAAAACAAAGAGACTCCACAAAAAAAGACATTAAAAAGGCAGAATCTGACGCGATGGATCTCAAAATCTTCAACTGGTTGATATTTTGAGATCCATCGCGTCAGATTCAGCCTTTTTAATGTTTTTTTTTGTGGAGCTATTTCCGCTTGTGTTCGAGACTCTTGACCAAATAAGAACATTGGAAAGTGACGCAAAGAACTTAAAAAACGCTATGGATTTCGAGTTCTTGATTAGCTTAAAGTTTAATAAGTATGGTTAACCAACTTTCGTTGCCATTAAGTCGTGAGTTTCAAAGAGTGAATTTAGACTATGTCCAAGCTATGGATCTCGCCAAAGATTTAAGGGATCAACTAAAAATTAAACGGGCAGAAGACGACTAATTTTCGAATGTGTTTGAAGATGCAAAAAAAATAGCTGAAGTCCTTGACATTGACGTTAAACATAAGAGAATAGTGAACCGACAAAAGAATCGTTCGAACCCTTCGTTTCAAAGTACAGAAGAATATTTCCGTGTTACTGTTTTCAATCCTTTTTCGATTTCTATTTAATGGACCTTGGAGAAAAATTTACAAACCATGAAAACATACTAGAAGGGTTTTCGGTTCTTTTTAAGGATTCTTCGTCTGAAATAGACAAAGCAGCTAAAAAATTTAATGAAACTGTTGAGTTTTACCAAACATATTTGGCTGCCGGACCATCTTCTAATCTTAAAGAATTAAAAACTTGGAAGAGATATTTGATTCGAAGAAATAATACTTCCTCTAAGTACTCATTGCAAGCGCTCGATAGCTGCCCCAAAGAAAGCTTTCCTAATATATTTATTTTATTAAAGATATTAGCTATACTGCCGGTTTCAACGTCAACTCCCGAAAGAACTTTCTCCAGTTTAAAGAGAATAAAAACAATACAAAGAAGCATGAACAACGAAGTGAGATTAATAACAATATGTCTATCTTAATAACAGTGTGATAAGTTTTGGATGTTTACTTATTTGCGGGATTGTTTGAATGGTTTGCCTGCTCTAGCTATTCATCGCAAAATACCTATAACAGTAGTCGAGGTTATAAGTGTTTTATCTAAAAAGAACAGAAAACTGGATTTTATTTTATGATTTTTTTTTAATTAATATTATTTTACTTACTGTATCAATATTAATTCTAGTTCATATTCAAATTAATGTGTATAATATATTATCTTTAAAAAAATATAATTTTTGTATGGCATACATAATGAATTCAATAAAGTTTTGTTATTTGTTTTTTTTTTATTATTAAAACTTTTTAAAAAAAATGAGCGAACTAGATTCATCCCCCCCATAGCGAAAAGCTATCTACGCCACTGAATCCATGGGAATCCAATACCTGTCACTATCATTGGTTCCACCATAAAACTCTTTAGAACGGTTAAGACCATCAACTACGGAAATTCAAATGCGAATTGAAAACGATTTTCAACGCTTCACAAACAGAGTCGGATCGATTTTGAAAAAAATCAGAATGTAAAAGAAAACAGTCACAGTAAATCTTTCAGATCGCTATCAAGTGAAGGTCAACGTGAACAAGGCTGGAAAAAAACGAGGCATTGAAAAAATTAAGGCGAGAATTGAACGTAACCGTTCAACGGGTGGAGAATGTTGAATCACCATATAATGTCAATTAATAAAAAAAAAATAAGAAACCCTGTAGTTTTATAAATGAATTAAATTAAATTGTATAATATTAACATTTGTTAAAAGATCATAATTAGATTATATATTATCTAAATAACAACTAATGTTTTATATTATAATTAACTTAAATTATAGCACCTGAAATTAAATAAATATTGAATTATTAACATATGTATTTCAAATTAACTCACCTGTATTCGTATTGAAATAAACTCGAAGACAAAAAACATGAAAAGAAAAAGATAATTCTTTATAAGTGTTTCAATTATAAAACACAACGAACTTACCCTATGATTCACAACGTGCAAATCAAGGTTAAATAAAAAAAATCACTTTTTTTGTCCAGCGGATCACCAAAAAACATCAATTAAACTTTAATTAATGTTTTAGAAAACTAAAACAAAAAGAAAACACAATATTTATTTATTATAAAAAATCCTAAACAATAAACGAAAAAAATTTGAAACATTAAAACGACATCAAAAACATGAAAATACACAATTTGCACGAAAAAGTTCATTTAGTATGACCTTCAAAAACTCTGAATTAATTTTTTTACGAGATTTTCATTATAAATGTCACAAACTACGATAAACAAACATTTTAATTTATTATTACATTAAACAAATAACTTGTTTTTAAACAAAAGTAAGAACAAATATTAAACAATTTACAAAAAATTAAACAAACGTCACTTCAGAACACGCGCGAATGAACTTAGTCAATTTAACACTCAAACTCCATAAACAGTATTAAGAAGGTATTCTCAATTTCAACTTTTGTATATGAGAAAAAAAGATTTATTATTAAATTATTAAAAATTTTTATTGTTTATAAAACAATTAACAAATTATAAATTCCTTATATAATCAATGAGGAAAATAGAGAACAAAAATAAATAAGAAGGGCATAGCACTTGTATAAAAAAAAATTCAAATGGTGAACAGTGCTGTCAAAACATGTCTTTGAGCAAGGAATTTCCAACATTCACAGCAGCTGAAATGGCATTACCAAAGCTCATAAATTTGTATAAAAGGCGAGAAAATTTGTTCGAGAGGTCATTCCGAATTCTGAGTTCAACAAGTAAATCAAATTGAAATTGTGCAATAACAAACATAATTTCATTTAATTAAAGGGTTAATAAAATTGAAATAGTTTTCAACAAACATAATTTGATATTTTTAAAATAATTATTTTGAATCATTAAATGAAAAAACAAGTTCTGTTTGAAATCGATCGATGAAATTATAAGTCGTTCGAATATAAATTGAAATCTGCCTTGAAGTTTAAATCTAAAAATATTTAAGTAATTCAACTATTAATCATCAGACGATTTCAGATACGTCTCATAAAAATCAGTCTTCACAATTATATTTAACATTAATTTTATTTCAAGTTATTAAGAATTTTTAGGATTTCAACGGGAATAAAAAAAAAAGACAATTTTATTAATTAAACGAATCCTTCTTCTTTCTTTTTATTTATAATTTCGGCGAAGCCGGAAGCTATCATTTCCTATGTTGGAGCATTAAATGAATTGGGCGTAGTTCATTTGAACCGGCATGAAGTCAAAGAAGGTTGTGTAGTGTTAAAGAAGTCTGAATCTGCATACAATGAATTTAAAGCTTTAAAAGAAAATGCAATGACAATAAACGACATTTTCGGAACCAAAGAAGAAGTCGAAGAGGACAAAGGGCCAACTGAATTGGAGAGCATGTATACATTGTGCACTTTTTATATGGCACAAGTGTATTCGCATCTTGGAGAGCTGGAGAAATCCGCCGAATACTGTCACCAGACGTTGAGGAGACAATTGGCCGCCAAGTCTTATGAGCACATTGATTTTGCCTTAAACGCTGCCACTTTGTCGCAATACTATTTGAAAGTGAATATGTTTAGAGAAGCTAGGCATCATCTTGCTGCAGCTACCATGATTATGGGTCAGCATGAAACTAACATGGCAGCAACGGAGATGAATGAAGAACAAAAGGAAGCAGCCGCGGAGAATTTCAAACATCGTTACGCCGACATCGCTCGCTGCTGGGCTAAGTATGGACTATCGCTGCTGTTGGCTTCTAAGGAGCGCTTGCACAGCGATGATGAGTCTAAGTTAACTACTGGTAAGTTCAAGTATATGTGTAGATGAGATCTTGTCGTTTGTTCTTAAATAATTCAGAATTGAGCTGTTTAAACTTCTGTCAACTTGTTAACCTGCTCATAAAATGTGTTTGTCTTCATCTAATGTATAAACAATCGCCATAGGTCTTTTTTCCTTCGCGTTCATCATCATCATCCAGCCCTCATCCCGCTAGCCTAAGCGCGCGACTGTATTGCTTTTGTTTTCATCGCGTAGGACAGTCGTGTTGATTTGATCCCGAACGGCGGATGAAATATTTCTTCGCAGAACAATCCGCACTCGGAACATAATATCAACATGATAGTGGTCCGAGTCAAAGTTGGCACCTAGATACGTTTGCATAGTCATCAGGCTTGAGTAGTGGCCGTGACCTATCAACATGTGTATTGTCAATTTGGTTACGAGTGGCTCGGTCAGGTGATACCCAGGTCGCGGGAGACTGCTACTCGCAACGACCAATTTAGTGGATTCTGCCATTTCTATCACTCGTAGTCTATTGTCATACTTTTACTTTTCGTGGCTCTACATAGCGTGGCGTGATGCTCCTGGGTCTGGTTTAATATGCTCCTCCAGCTGCCTCGATCTCTAGCCTGCTGTCTCCAATTTCCCACGCCAAGCAGTCGAAGATCTTATTCTACCTGGTCGCTTAATCGGTGATAAGGGGTATCTTGGCTTCTGAGTCCCTCAGGTACGACGTCGAAGACCTTGGCCGCTGGATACGTATTTTTTCTTCTTCGCCATTAGTTTGTAACTTGGTCGTAAACAGGACCATAAATCGCGCCTAGTACTTATCTCTCGAACACCCCAAGGGAGCTTTCATCCGAATAGGAAATGTCCATGCTTGTGCACCATGTAGAAGGACCGGGATGATGAATGTTTGATATAGCGTCTCCTTGCTTCTTCTCAATATTCCTCAATTGCTTACTCAGCTCAAAGTAACAGCGATTAGCAATTGTGATTCTACGTTTGATTTCTGCGCTGATGTTGTTTCCTGTGTTTACAGAAGAGCACAAGTAGACAAATTCACTCACTACATCGAAGTTAAACCTATCAATCGTCAGGATCCGATCAAATCGGTGGTTGAATTGAACATTTTTTGGTAAAAGCATAAACTTTGTTTCGTCCTCGTTTATAACCAGTACCATTCTGCTTGCAGCTGACTCTGGAAGTGAAAGCACCGGTTACTGCCCGTTGGGTTCTTCGAACCCAAGTAACTGCGTTGATTTTTTAAAGATAGTACCTGACATGCTGACTTGAGTGTTGTGTACTATCTTTTGAACCACAATATTGAAACAGCCGCACGACAGTGCGTCACCATGTCTTAACCCTATGGTGGTGTGGAAGGTTTCAGAAGTATCTGCCAATTTTAACGGAGCTGCGAGCATCCTCCATCGGCCCTGTTAAGACGTATAAGTTTAGCAGGTATTCCAAAACTAGACATGGCCCGGTACAGTTCGTCCCTGTTTACACTGTCATAGGCTGTTTAAAATCAATGAAATGATAGTGGGTCTCAAAGATAAATTGTAAGGTTTTCTCCAGGATCTGACGCAATTTGGTGGACCGTAGATTTTCCAGGTTTAAAGGTTTGGTAAGGACCCATTATTCCATAAAAAACCGCTTAAGCGGTTCACATGAAACGCTGGACAGGATCGATGTTTAAAAAGCTTATACCTCTTTAGTTGGTGCAGAGTAGTCGACTCCTTTTTAGTGGATCGTGCAGATGGTACTGAGATTCCCAATCATCGGGCATACTTTCCTCCGACCATATTTTGCACATGAGTTGGTGTATGCATCTGACCAGGTCATATCCAGCGTGTCTAAAAAGTTCCGCTTGTAGCCATCGGCACCAGCTGCTTTGTTCGTTTTTGGTCAGGCATTGGATACTTTGATCTCATTTTGTCGGGCGGGAGTAGCTCTTGGTTATCATCTAGGTTTACTGATCAAGGCCGATCATTGGCGGGATATTGGACTTCACGTTGTAAGCGTTTTTCATTCTTCCTTTACTCAACGTAGAGATTATTAAATGCTGTAGTTCTTTTGCGGAGCAACGATCTGTATGCCTCCGTTCGAAGTCGAACCAGGTGGTTGTGAGAAGCCCAACACTTCTGACGCTGCGTTTCTTATGGCTTGTTGGCATGCCATATCATATCTTCAGTCAGAGGATTTCTAACTGGCTCAAGGGTTACGCGATCAGCATAGGTGGTTGCTTCCGATTTGAGTAGTCCAACATTGAATTTCCCCTTCGTGGTTGTTAATCTTTTAATAGCTTCCATCGATATTCGTACACGAAGTTTGGCAATAACGAGATAGTGATCCGAGTAGTAGTTGGCTTCTCGGAAGGTATTACCAAAGATGTTCTCCCTCCCGATTTGTGCGTTAAAATCCCCCAATAGGATTTTAATGTCATGATTGGGCACTGATCGTACGTTTTGACAAGGAGCTTGTAGCAACTTTCTTTGGTAACGTCGTTTTTTCTCTTCTGTAGGGCATGGGCACTAATAAGACTTATAAGATAGAACTTGGCCTTGATACGGATCGTAGTTCTTTTCTCTCTGACTTCACGGAAACTTAAGACGAATTGTCGATTTTTTTCTGCGACAGCTAAACCGCATCCAAACAAGCGCGAATTCATCTCATCTCAATTTCCAGTTATTCTCAGGCTCGGTCCATCCCATTGCATCAGCTTTGAAACTGGCAGGGTTTTGGCTCGTCGCTAGTTTACTTTTCAGTTATACTGCAAGCACTGCCTGAATATCGGCTTCATTCCTAATTTGGCGTTAAAATCGCCAATGATGATTGTACGGCATTGAGGGCCCTCTCTACAAGTTCGTAGAAAGAATCTTTCGTTTTCTTTGGACTTTTTAGTAGATGCGTGAACGAATATGAGGTCGGTTTATTAAATTTGCTTAACATGAGAAGGTTGCATAGCCTTTCTTTTATTGCATTAAAACCGATGACTTATTTTTGGCTGAAAAGGCTGAAAAATATTCCATATTATTTTTTCTGCAAATTTATCTAGCTAGCTTCATGTAAAGACCTTATAAACAAATGGTTTGGAATGTTTTACCCCAACTAACCAAACGGGCATTGATTCTTAGTTTTGTTAATATCATGTCCCGCATGCAACGCATTCATTAAACTTGTACACTTGCTGACAAGGAGACCCCTGCCGTCTCCAACTTCTTCAAAGGATTTTTAATCACAAAAAGATCTTATTCCGAAGATCTATTCCTGCGGGCAGGAGTAAGTTTTCGTTCTCTGAAGCTTAAGACAAGGAAGTTCGTTTAGGCAGAAAAAGTTGGTTTGGGTCCCTTCCATTTGAGCAACACCAGGAAAAAACTTTCTCAATGTCGCGTTGTAAGAATAAGAATCCGTTTGGGTCGGTCCATAGAGCCATAGAACAATTTTAAGTCGTCAGCAAATTTCAAAATCTTGAAATATGAAGTATCCAAAGTAAATGGATTAAAAAAAAGAAGAAATAAAAGTGGCCCAATGTGGCTTCCTTCTAATGTTGTTCAGGAGCGAGTAATCTTTTTTTTTTTTCTTTTTTTTTATAATTAACGCGCGCACAAGGGACTACTTGTTCCCCTTTTAATGTAACACACTGCGCGGGCATTCGGAAGATAGGGAGGGGAGAGATAGGAGGTGTCGATTAACATTGGTTTTGAGTGATCAAAATGGAAAGGGAAAATCTCGCCGGGTAAACTATTCCAAATTCGTGTCGTTTGGCTAAAAAAAGAATCCCTATATTTTATGGTACGTCCGAAATTGGGCTCAAGGGTGAACTGATGAGCATTCCTTGCGAGACGAGTATTACGGGAGAAACTTTTAAGGGGAGGAATGCAACTGGCTACTTCGAGTGAACATTTTTTGTAAAAGAAACGAGAAAATAAGGAAGGACATGAAACATTGCGTCGGTGTTCGAGAGGGGCAATTGATTCAGTGGCAGTTATGTTCCCTATCAATATTAACGCTCTATTTTGTATTCTATCAAGCAGGTGAATCGATGTTTGTGAAGCACCTGCCCAGAGGTGGGAGTGATACTCGAAATTAGGGCGTATAAACGCTTTATAAATTGTAGCCAGATCAGATGGGGAAAAATACTTCTTACACCGATACAGAAAACCTAAGCACTTAGCAGCATTCTTAGTGATTTCAAATATATGGTCGTTCCAACGGAGGTCGTCGTTGACACACATACCGAGTACTGAGAGCTTTTCCGTTTCTTCGATGTAAGTGCCATTCATGGACAATGGCATTCGGGGTATGTTAAGCTTTAACGACAGAAGACAGCATTGAGTTTTCGAAGCATTAAGCTCCACACGATTCCTATTACCCAATTTGACAATGTTGTATAAATCGGAGTTTAATGAGCTTGACATACGGCACCGTTGCAATTGTACGTCCGAAGACAAAGGACATATAAAAAGCTGAGGGTAGAGTCGTCAGCAAAACAGTTTAGTGGATTAGAAGTAACAGACAGAAGAACATTTATAAAAATGAGGAAAAGAGTCGGAGACAAAGCAGAGCCCTGGGGCACACCAGCATTTATTTTATGGGAATCAGACTTGAATCCGTCCAATACAACTTGTATTGAACGGTCCAGAAGATAGCTTCTAATCCAACGAACTACAGTATTTCGATCTTCCAGATATTCCTTAAGCTGACGGTTAATCAGTGTTTCCATGACCTTAGAAAGAAGGGATGTCAGTGCTATGGGTCGGTAGGAGGAGGGGGAGGATGGGTCACCTTTCTTAGGGACAGGCTGGTCAAATGATGTTTTCCATCTTCTAGGAAAGATTGGTGGTTGGGTGCTATGTGAATAGGGTAGGCACTGAAAGGCATCAAACTGGTGATGCACAGTCGCTGCAACTATATCGTACACATCAATTGTGCTTATTTTACCTCCCCGCGGTAACCACCGAGTACTGGTCTCTCCATCCGGACATTCCTGCTAAACTTATAAGCGAGAGTGTTGAACACAGAAAAAATAGCAACACTATAATGCTCTGCTTTAATGACTGTTCTGATCGATTCGCAGAAGTCTTGCACGAGCCCCTCAAAAAGAGGACGTACGGCGGATGAGCCCAACCAATTGGACCAACGGTTGCGTCAACAGTCAACGAAGCAGACGCCGTAATGAGCTACTTCGACGTATTTGGAGATAAGGTCATTAGGACAATTCAATGTAAGTCAAGGCATTGAAATAGAGATGGTGGCGGATGAACCCTTAATGGGCCAACGGCAGCGCTCATATCCCCGAAGTGGGTTACTGACTCCGGATTCTCCGGTTCCTTTTGTCCAAGGAATCCAACAAAGGACCTGGCCCTCCAGGTTGGGGGTTGTGCGTGGGGTTAACAACCCTGCCACGAAAAAAAAGAAAAAGTTGCGTAGCGACCAATAGCCTCGGGAAAGGACGGATTTACTGTTGACGACCCGTAAAAACGAATCAAGGACAACGACCTTCGGATCTGCACGTGGAATGTTAGTACTCTTAACAGACCACGTGCATCCAAACAACTAGCGGAGGCCCTAGACTGCTACAGAGCAGGAATTACTGCCATCCAGGAAGTGCGATGGAATGGGCCGGGCAAAAGGAGGATGGAAAACTGTGACGTGTACTACGGTGATTGCGCAAGAAGACCACAGCGTTTTTTTGGGTGCGGATTCGTCATAAGCGGTAGACTTAGGCAAGAAGTCTTGGGCTTTCGACACGTAACACGTAACACGACTTGTGACAATCCGTATCAAGGCACAGAGGACAAAGATGACGCCACCAAGGATGACTTCTATGAGCTCCTCGACAAAACCTATGAGCAATGCCCTAAATACGACGTTAAGATCGTACTAGGCGATTTTAATGCCAAATAGGTAAAGAGGAAATCTTTGGTAGAACTGCCGGAAAACATAGCCTGCACGACACAACGTCTGAAAACGGCTTATTGACTTCGCAGCGGCACATAACGTCACCATTGCAAGCACACGGTTTCCTCATCTCGATATACACAAAGGAACTTGGCGACACCCAGATCAAAGAACCGTCAATCAGATTGATCACGTTGCGATCGATGCAAGACACGCCTCCAGTATCTTGGATGTTCGCACCTTCCGAGCAGCTAACATCGACTCGGATCACTACCTTGTTGCAGCAAAGGTAAGAATGCGAATAACCCGAACTCCACAACAACGGAGTAATACTGTGAGGAAGTATGACGTCGGAAAGCTGCAATCGCAAGAAACCGCCAGAACCTATGCCGATCGAATATCCCGTAACCTCTCAAGAAATCCAGTACCGCCAGCATCAAGTGCCGAAGATCAGTGGCAACACTGCCAACAAGCCATCAGAGATGCCGCAACTGATGTGCTAGGTTTCACCAGACCACCACCACGAAACCTCTGGTTTGATGACGAATGCAGGCAGGCCCATGCAGCCAAACAAGAGGCATATAAAGCGACGCTGCAAAGAAAGACGAGAGCTGCTTGCGAGCTTTACGAGCAGAAAAGACGGGAAGAACACCGGCTTCTCCAAAAGAAAAAGAGAGAGCATGAGAAGCGCGCGATCGAAGATATTGAGAGATGCTACTCCAGGAACAACGTGCGGAAGTTTTACCAACAGGTAAAAAGAACATGCCAAGGAAAAAAATCCCGCACAGAAGCCTGTAGAGATAGGAATGGAAACCTCGTAGTAGAGTCACAGTCGGTGCTGACTACATGGAAGGACCATTTCTGCAGACTGTTAAACGGCGATGAAGGCCAAAATCCCGCTGTCAGGCAGAATGAACCATTCAACATGGATGATGACAGACAAAACTTCCGTCCACCTGACCAAAATGAAGTAAGAATAGCAATATCTAAGCTCAAAAACAACAAAGCTGCTGGACCCGACGGACTACCCGCCGAACTTTTTAAAGCGGCCGGAGATGACCTGGTGGAGTGCATATACCAACTCATCTCTAAGGTTTGGTCAGAAGAAAGTATGCCTGATGAATGGAACCTCAGCATCGTTTGCCCGATCCATAAGAAAGGAGACCCTCTAAACTGCGCCAACTATAGAGGAATAAGTCTCCTGAATATCGCCTACAAGATCCTCTCTGCCGTACTATGTGAACGCCTGAAACCTTTCGTCAGCAACCTGATTGGCCCCTATCAGTGTGGTTTCAGACCAGGAAAGTCCACAATCGATCAAATGTTCACTCTACGGCAGATCTTGGAAACCACCCAAGAATTCCAAATCGATACCCACCACCTCTTTATCGATTTTAAGGCCACGTACGATAGCATTTATAGAGACGAGCTATACAGAGCCATGTCAGTTTTTGGCATTCCCACAAAACTCATCCGACTGTGCAGGATGACGATGGAGAACTCTCGCTGCTCCGTCAAGGTTGGTTCTGACCTCACAGAAGCTTTTGACGTCAAAAAAGGATTCCGACAAGGTGATGCGCTATCGTGCGATTTCTTCAACTTAATACTTGAAAAAATTATAAGAAACTCGCAAGTCAATTGTAGTGGGACAATTTTTTTCAAGTCTGTGCAATTGCTAGCATACGCTGACGACATAGACATCATTGGCAGAACTCGACGAGCTGTCACTGGAACATTTGCTAGCATTGAAGCTGAAGCGGCTAAGATGGGACTAGCAGTCAATGAGGCCAAAACGAAGTACCTGCTGTCCACAAAAAGGGACACACAACACCGGCGGATTGGACAAAACATCACAATAGACAGGTACAACTTTGAGGTAGTTAGGGACTTTGTGTACCTCGGATCCGCTATAACATCTGACAACAATATCTCGTCAGAAATAAAGCGAAGAATTACTCTTGCCAATCGCTGTTTCTATGGGCTAGGAAGGCAATTGAGTAGCAAAGCCCTCTCTCGAAAGACAAAGGACACTCTGTATCAGACCCTTATCATCCCAGTCCTGCTCTATGGCGCCGAGGCATGGACTCTATCTAAAGCGGATGAAGATATCCTTACTCGTTTCGAGCGTAAGATTCTTCGGAAGATTTTTGGCCCTATCTGCGTTAAAGGGCTTTGGAGTAGAAGGTTCAATCAAGAACTATACGAGCTGTACAGCGACATTGACCTGGTCAAAAAAATACGCATATCACGTTTAAGATGGCTAGGTCATGTAGAGCGAATGGACAACGATGCTCCGGCTCACAAGATCTTCGATTTCATCCCAGAGGGTAGACGCAGTCAAGGAAGACCTCGCCTTAGGTGGCGCGCTCAAGTGGAGAACGACCTGAACCAACTTGGAGTGCAAAACTGGAGGCAGCTAGCCAAAGACCGAGCTGGCTGGAGAGGCATGTTGGTTGAGGCCCAGGTTCGTCCCGAACTGTAGCGCCACCTAAGTAAGTAAGTAAGTAAGTAGGAAAGATTCCAGAAGAGTAAGAGCGATGGAAAAGCTTACGCAGTGGCTTTGCCAGTGTGGAAGAACACCTCTTCAGAAGAATCGGGGGTATAACATCCGGGCCAGCGGATTTGTGTATATCGAGATCTTTGCGAACTCTTGCTACTTTACGAGTGCGGAAAAAAATCTGTCCCATGGAAAAATTTACATTCTCAAGTACAGGAGACCGACGTTGCTATGCGGCAGCGTGGAGCTGGTACCGAAATGGGCGGCGAGCAAGTTTGCCTTCTCTGAAGAGTAAACAATTCGTTTGTTATTGTCGATGAGAGTTGGAACCGAAGATGTTGAGGAGTTTTTAATATTTTTTTACAAATGACCAAAAATTTTTACTGCCTTTGGGACACTGCAGAATTTTTTGCCATAATTTTTGGTCATGCAAAAATTTGGTTCTTTCAATAACGGAGTTGCATGAGTTCCTTGCTTGTTTGTGCTTTTTCCGATTTTCCTCTGTAGAGTTGGCTTTGTAGGATCGGACTTACTTCTTTGAGCCTGATAGCTTCTTTACACTCAGAATTAAACCAGGACTTTTCTTTAGGCTTGATGCTTTTTGCTCTGTTAGGAATAAAAGCACGCATCCCTAGAAGAATCACATTTGTGATCATTTCAGCACTGGCATCAATGTCACTATCGAGGAAGCATAGTGACCAGTTAAAGTTTCGGAAAAAAATATTCAGGCCGTCCCAGTTGGCTTTCTCGTTTTGCCAAACGGTCCTGGTGGGAAGTTTTTCTTAGGAGTGTGTATTAATTTTTTTTTAAAACACTCGCGATAACAATGCGCAATAATTTTTTTTTCTGACTTTTGCTTAATTATTTATGCGCGCACCTCGACGTCCGGCCTCTACGAGCTTAAGATCGACACTCGACAGTTAAATTAAATATTTTTAGAGAATTTCTTTCAAAAATAACAGAATTTTATTTTATTATCGCACTTATGAAGTCCCGGTGTAAACAGGGACGAACTGTACCGAGCCATGTCTAGTTTTGCAATTCCTGCTAAACTGCTAATCAGGATGACGATGGAAAAATTGGCAGAGATACCACTGAGACCTTTGGCACCACCAGAGGTCTACGACAAGGTGACGCACTGTCGTGCAGCTGTTTCAATATTGTGCTTGAAAAGATAGTATCCAACACCCTAGCCACCAGGCACTTTCTTTAAAAAATCAACGCAGTTGCTTGGGTTCGCTGACTACATTGATGTGATAGGAAGAACCAAGCGGGCAGTAACCGATGCTTTCAATTGCATGGAGTCAGCTGCAAGCAGAATGGGACTGGTTAAAAATGAGGACAAAACGTAGTATATGCTTTCATCAACAAAAGTCCAATTTCACCACCGACTTGGTCAGACAGAACGTGACGATTGATAGGTATAACTTCGAGGTAGTTAGTGAATTTATCTACCTGAACTCTGCTGTGAACAGGGGCAACAACATCAGCGCAGAATTCAAACGTAAAATCACTCCTGCTCTCGCTGTTACTTTGGGCTGAGTAAGCAATTAAGGAATAAAGCCCAATTGAGAAGAAGCAAGGAGGCGCTATATCAAACATTCATCATCAATCACCTTCAAATTGATTTTAATTTGAACAAAAAGCAGTTGAAACAAAACTTAATAACCAGTGCTCCACGAGCATGACTTCTATTTGTTATATGTTTTATTTATCGTATTTTTATTTATTTTTAATTACTATTTATTGTAAACGTGTCTGTGAACTGTCTTTCTTTAAGTTTGTAAAAAATTTTATTTTATTTTTTTTTTTTTAAATATTGTTCATTTTTTTTTGTAGTAAATAGATGAATTGTTAATTTTTTTTGTGTTTATCTTCAGTCCTACGTTCTTTTTGTGTTGGTGTTGGATAGTTTCTAACTGCTAACACCTGCATTCATGATGAAGAGTGTAAATAAGTTGCGTACATATGAGTTTGCTCTAAACTTAGTACCACTTGACCTCTGAAATGAAATGCAAAAAAATCATCCCGGTCCTGCTATATGGTGTACAAGCAAGAACCTTTCCCATTGGGATGAAAGCTCCCTTTGGGTATTTGAGAGAAAAGTACTACGCGCGATTTATGGTCCTGTTTACGATCAAGTAAAGAACGAGTGGCGAAGTAGGTACAATAACGAGTTGTACGCGCTGTACAGCGAGATGAGCCTAGTCAAGAAAATCCATATACAGCGGCTAAGATGGCCCGGCCATATAGAGCAGATGAATATCGACGTTCCAGTGCGTAAGGTTTTCGACGCCGTACTTGAGGGTGTTAGAAGCAAGGGGAGAACTCATCTCCGAAGGAGCGACCAGATTGAAGGAGACCTCCGACTACTTGGTGTGCAGAACCAAACCATACTCTATGTAGTACCAGGAAAGTGTAAGTGTACTTATGAAGTGGTATAATAAATGACTACTTCCATAACTCAAGAAAAACACCAGTTGACAATGAACAATAATTGTTGAAAATGTTTTTAATTTTTGAAGAATCATAAATCTTACTTGCTTTAACAAAAATGGACGGAATATTATCAGGACCAGACAAACAATAAATTGCACAATTACCCCCTCCGTCAGTCTTAGGAAAGGTATATCACATGATGGTCAGCGTCCTCATCCATTTTTGACAACGTCCATGAGTCTGCACACCATAGAGTAGGACTGGGATGATGAGGGTCTTATAAAGGGATGATTTAGTTGCTCGAGAGAGGGCTTTGCTACTCAATTGCCTTCGAATCCACCCCAGAGGGACGGCGCAGTAGAGGAAGACCGGGATTCAGGTGGCGCACACAAGTGGAAGGGGACCTCAACATGCGTAACTGGAGGCAGTTAGCTAGGGACCGTGCTGGTTCGTTGAGGCCCAGGTCCACCCTGGACTGTGGCCCCCTAAGGTAAGGTAAGGTAGGAGTGAAACTAAAGTACTCAGTTGTCGACTTTTAAAGAAGGCTGTTCTTTGGTATGTTAAATGGCTTGTTTCTGGAACGTTGACTGCTGTGATTTTTTGTTGCTGAGTTCGCCGCTGTACAATGTGCTTGGTTCTTATTGTTGCTTCTGTGTCTTTGGTTGGGCTCAACAATTTGGGGGGCTTTTAATTTTTTTGTTCCTCCTGGATGGCTTGAATGGCCCATATCATATCGTGGTAATGGTGTATTTACCATATCTAGTTAAAAATACCGTGATAAAAACTCAACTTTTTTTCTCATTTCAGATGTCGAAAACCTTAAAGTTAGCCCCAGCGCAAACAGATTTCCAGATCTCGATCTGAGTGCCTTCGAGAATTGCATACCAACCAACTACTGTCTAACCTTTGAGGACGCCAAAGTGGTCTATCACTTCGTCATCAAGTGGCTAGATCAAGCCAAGGAGTACTACACTGCCGAAAATGAAGCTACGGAATACGCGCACATAATCACAGATTACGCCGAATTGTACCAACATATGGCATTCTTTGAAGAGGATCGAACCAATCAGTCACGTATGCACAAGCGCCGAGCAACATATTTCGAAGAGCTACTTAACCTGCTCAATCCAACATTCTATTTGGCAATATGCCGAGAATGTTGGTATGGAGCTGGCCTCGCCTACTCAGCAATACTGGACATAAAGCTGGACATGATCAAGGCTCACAGTACTCCAACTCCTCAAGAAATTCATAACTTCAATCAAATATGCTATAAAGCCATAAAGCATTTCGAATCATACGAAAAATCTTACAAGAACAAGGAGAACACAGAGCTTCTTCCAAATCTTTTTCACGATGAAGCCTTGGGAGTAATTTATTGTTATTTCTACATGGGGCGATTGTATTATAAGATAATCAATCCGGATCGAACACAAATGTTAAAGCACATTCGAAATAGTTTGAAATATTATGAAATGTTTATCACCGAATGCGAGAATAGGGATGAAGCGGTGAAAGCTCTGAAAAGTGAGATAGGTGTTTGCAAGGAAATGATTGATTTGCTTCCGATGAAAATATTGAGTCTATGCAAGGAACTCAATATACCAGTTTAAGTAATGTTATTCTTTTATTATATATTAATATATTTTTCTTACTAGAAACTATTGAGAAAATTGCATTTGAGGTCTTTGATTAATATTATTCCCAACTTATTACCTATAAATACCATTATTCACAAATAAAAAAAAATGTAAACGAGATTCATTGATAATTATTTGGTATCAGAAGAACTAAACGAATAATTAGATGTTCTGCAAGCCTTTATATTAAATGTTTTCTTACATTACAGCGAAACCACGGTTAAAAGTCTTAGAATGAGTTTAATATAGTTTAATAATAACTAAGTTCTTTTCTTTCTACGTAAGTCCCTGCAAGCTTTCTCCTTCGGTTTAACTAAACGTATCTCTTCTCCTTTGCGAAGAAGAAGTTCTTTAGAAAGTTCTTCAGAAAAGTTTCGGACAATTTTAACAGTTACAGCACTAAGCATATGCTCCTTGGAATATACTGCTATCTGCTCTACTAACGTTTCCACATTCAAGCACTTTGGAATTATAACCGGTTCTCTGGCAAGCAATTTTGCCAGAAGTCTTATAGTTTCGGTGCAACGAAAATCGTCCATTGGAAGTTCTTCAATGAGAACCTTAATGATCTCCAAAATGATCCTTTGAGTCTTGTTGGCACATTTCACTTTGACCAATGTTTTAAAGCATTTCTCAACTGCATCGTTGATCACTGCAGTTGGATTTAATTCAATCGGGTCCAGTTCAAAGACTGCAACGATATCTTTAAAAAGACTTCTGATTTCGTCGAGTGATGCATGAATGAGATATTTCTTTGCGACGATTCTCTGGAGATTTTCTATTATCACCTCGATGATATTATCAGCCAGCTCACACGTAAAGTTTCGTCCGATATTGCCTAAGCATCTTGCAACTTTGGGAATATACTTGCGCATGTAAGCTTCTGATATGTGTTTAGATAAATATCTGAAGAAAAAGCATTGAATCAGCTTCATGATCTTTTCGGAAGCGTATGCTTCAAAGTCAAAAGGTGGTGGAGGTGTTGGTGGTCTTACAAGAGAAGCAATAGACTGAAAATGAAGAAAATTGTTTGAAAAGATTTTCAAGATTTCCTGCCATATGTTTGATACTCACAATAGCTTGCTCAGAACGGATAACTTTAGTGACGGAAGGCTTCTTACGACGAAGACGATCTCGATCTTCTAGAATTTGAAGGAGCATCTTTAGTTTTTCAGTGTAAGTTTCAATTGGGTGTTGTAGCTCTTCTTTAAGGGAATAAGCTTCCATCTAAAATTAAGAACAAAGTATAAATATGAAACAAAAAAAAAGATAAGTTAAATAGGTTAATACTTTTTTGGCCTTAAGCAAGTCTTCTAGGTATTGATTATATTGTTCAGAATTCATCTTAGAATCAGGAATTTTCAGTCCAAACCCTTCAATACTGTTGATAATCTCTGTTTCAACCCCTCGTAGTTGTTCATCTTTTTGACGCTAATTCACATACAAAACTTAAAATCAAAGGAAATTTCTTCTTTGTTTAATTCTTACCCTAAACACTAATAAATTCGTACGTTTCTTTTGCACAAAGTGCATCAACATTCCGATTGAGTTCTTCGATTTCATTTCTTTTCATTTCGTTTGACTTGTATCCATTGTGTATTTTCTGTTCCAGAAAATGGCGTTGTTTACGCAATTCGAAAGCAAGGTCATATAGCTTTCGATCACAACCGGTGGGACAGTGCGATTCATCTAAATGAATTGTCATGTTGTCAGAATCACCGCTTGCTGCATCATCGTCGTCGGTTGATGAATCTTCTGTTGAAGATTCAGTATCTGTTTGAAAAAAAAAAATAATCAATTTAGTTGCATGACCGATAATTTATATGAAATCTATTTAAAGAATACAGAAAGCATTATGAAAGCAAACCAATTCGTGTGTAAATTGTAATTTGTAAATTGTCAGCATAAAGAAAGTTTTTGAATAGATATCAGGGAGATGCCGGTGGCGTATGTGGAAAATTTGTTGTACTCTCCACTCAAATGTTAACAAGCTACTAATAGTATTAATGACTCATTAGTTTGTGTTTCGTGTTTTAATTAATTTGACGAAAGAATAATAATTTCGAAGACAGGTGGTGGACCTGGGCCTTGGTTGAGGCCAGCTTGTTCAACCAGATCGGTCCCTAGCTAACTGCCTCCAGTTTTGTACGTAAAGTCTTCCACTTGCGTGCGTTACCAGATTATCGGTCTTCCTCTACTGTGCTCTGATACCTGTTAGAATAAGAGGCCACCCGAATTCAAGGAGGTCATTAAACTAACTTACATAAAGATGGGGTCCACTATTATGGCCAGACAAACCAAAATGGTTTATCTTTAAAAATGTTTAATTTTATTTGTCGAACCCCAGGTCAAAACTTCACAGTAATAAAGAATCTTGATTGAAATCGTTAAAATAAAATGAATATTTATGTAACGCACAGGTGCTTCAGTACCTAGAAAAAAATTTGAAATCAACGTTACATATATTATCAGATTTCATACACATAAGGCGTTTTTCTTTATTCACTTAGAAAAGGTCTATGAACAGAGTCTGAGCATTCTGAGCATACATACTCTGATAATTATATGAACCAAGAATGGTCTGAGCGCTCAGATATATTTTTTATATTTTATATTTTTATAATTTGTATAAATACAAGAGTAGATGGCATTGACAGTTGAGTTTATTTTCAAATTTGGAATTGTTAATTGGAAGTGTTAGTAAAAAGTGATTGAATTGAGATTAAATAAAAAGTGTTGAATTATAAAAACGAATTTGAATTGTGAATAAGTGGAATAAGTTAAATTTGCTTTTATTTAAACTGAAAGACGTAAAGACGAAAGCATACAACTCCAAAGTGACGTTAATTGCATTCAGCATTTTCTCAGAATACTCAGTCAATTTATTCTAAGTGTATACAGAGTTCGCAGAGCACGCTCTAATCATTCTCTAAACGAAAAACAACTCAGACAACTCAGACTCTTCTCTGAACGAAAAAAAAATGCCTATAATATGACAAAGAATTAATCAATCAGATTGTGTAGAATTTGCATTTTTTCGTTTAAAGCAATATCAACTTTATCATGAGTACAATTGTCAAGTCCCTTTCTGATGAACTGAAAGGTCCTTATCAATGTTGTAGAAACCTAGAAGGCGAAGAAGATGTTTTGTTTCAAGGACTATGAATAGAGGTAGATCTACATAAATGTATAAGTATTACTCTCAATAGAATACGTTTGTGGCATCTTTTACATTTTAGATGTTACAAGTTTGAAAAAACTCTGTTAAGACGTTTTTTTAAATGAAATTTGCTCTATGAAAATCTTAAAAAGATAGAAAAGCAGGAGTAGGAGAAGCTAACTGAACAAGAGATTCATGAAAAAAAAGGTGCTGAAGGGGAGGGTGGTAATTTTCTATGATTAGAACAATTTTTGAAACTCACCATCATCTGAATGCTTTTCTTTCTGTGGCTTAAATTCCTTTTGAAATATTCGTTTCAAAAATCTAAAAAAATTGTTTCCCTTAATTGCTTCATTGAATTCCATCTGAATTCTTTTTATATCATCTTTCATTACACCGAAATTTTTATTATTTGCATCCATCTCAGCTTTCAGTTTCCTTGTCCTCGCATTGATTTCATTACGATTTGCTCTTGCAGCTTCATCTCGTTCTGTTAAGCTTTTCTCCATAGCCTCAGAATCTTGAAGAATCCTTAACTCTTGACAAAAAATTTCTTCCTGGAGTTCTAAGTACTTTATCTCTATTTCAAATGTCAATCGGTTTTCTTCAACAGTTTTCAAATCCTTATCGAAGAGACTGATTCTTTCGTCAATTCTGTCTGTAAGATCTTCCATTTCTATCGTCCACTTTTCAAAGACTTCGTCTTGCAGAACGCTTTCTTCTTCCTGAGTTTCTTCATGCTCCTCGTTACTAACAAACTCCCCGTCAGCAATATTTTCATGATCTGTAAACTTCATTGGTTTTTTCCACAAAATTGACTCGAAGGACCTTAAAGGTATAAATGGTTCCTTGAAAACCTCTTCTGGATATTCATGGAAAACTACAATTTTACGCAATGCAATAAGATCTCTTGTTTTAGACTCTCATAATTTTCATAGATTCTTGATTTCTGGGTCTTAAGATCAATCACCTTATTGTTGTATTCTGACTTTAAGGCATGAAGAATCTCATTGATAATAGAAATTTCAATGCTCTTCACTTCGACGTTCTCCTTAATAGAATTTTTGAGAAAACCAATAGCTTTCTCTAGAAAAGTTGTGCCTTCTTCTTTGTCAATTTCTTCGTCTTCTTCCTCCTCTTCTTTTCCAAGGAGCTCGCTTCCAATTGCTATTAATGAAGATTGCTCGTCTTCCTCGATCTCATCTCCACATACTTCAAGTATACGTTCGATTTCTTCATTCTTAATTTGTTTAAGAAACGCAAAGAATTCTAAGATCCTTATGAACATTTTAAGAAGAACCTTCTCGGGAAAATCGTGAATTGTGGAACCAGAAAAAGATTGAGATAATTTAGAGCCGGGTAACGACGTGGTTGAAAGTATAGCCATTGAATTTGATCTATAAATAGTATATTGATAAAGAAGTTTTTCTTAATTTCGGTAAGATTTTGCACTCACTTTGATAAATATGTCTCGGTTTCGTCTTCTTCTTCCAGAGATCTTATGATTGAAGAAGATGCAGTAACAAGCTTGGGTAATCGAAATACTCGTACAGTAATATCAACTCTGTATGAAATAAAGAATGATTTTAGATTTTTTTTTAAATTCTTTCTCATTTACCTGATTGCCAATACTTCAAACGGAATGTATTCTAGTGGCAAGAACATTAGATCATACAAATCTTGAGCATCACGACAGGCTCCTGTAACATCACGTTTTAATTTCTCCAGAACTCCATTTAGCTTCTCTTGGAAAAATCCTTTATCTTTTTTTGTTAGCCAGTCAACATGCAATTGCATAACTTCAAAGCTGGGAAGAAGTTTTCTTCGTTCTTCTTCTTCGAAAGCATGAAGTTTTACTAAGTTCTCTTGAATTTTGACTTGTTCCAAAGAAAATTGATTCTTGTCTTCGATATCTTTGCATTTTTTCTCAGGGGCTTGAAACAAAGATGGATCCAGGCACTCCCTGACAACTATTTGTCTCTTCCGTTCATAGGAGAAGATATTCCCGTCGTGGCCTACCGAGAAAAACCATTTGCCATCATGACTTATAAGGTTTCTAGGAATCACACCGTTTAAGTTGTCATGCATGCTGATGGCATAGAAGTCATTAAAATCACGAAAATCGAATTTGATTGCATTAAAACGGATCTGTCCGGTTTGCATTCCAAAAATCAGATATTTATCTCTGAAAGATGAAAGTTTAGATATTTTTTGCCAAAAATGTATTCTTTACTCACATGAATAAATACGAATAAATTTCTACATCATCAGCTTCGGGAATTAGTGTGCAGCTTATAGGTTCGTCTTCACCGAATTTTACTTCATAGACATAACCTGCATCATAGCCGCCCATCGATAGCCAGATTGAACTTTGATTTGTGTACTGCAGCCAGAGCACAGGATTTGGAGGATCTGGTATATGTATGGGTTTCTGCTTTTCATCTTCTTCGTCCTCTGAAGAATCAGCTGAAAGAATATTTAAAATATCTGTATCTGCATGTGCATACATTTTCACGCACCAATTAAAATTAAATTTAGAGTTTGGGGAAATAACATTACTTTTATTTGCCAATATAGGCTATATAAATAGCAATTATGTGTATATATTTATAAGGACACTTCGTGCAGCTTAAATAATTAAACAATCAAACATGACATTGCAATGATCATCATAATTGGCGCATCAACCCAGATCCGGTCCGAGCCAAATTCAACAAGTGCTTCCATACATCACGGTTGCTGGCGGACGCCATTCAATTTCGCACACACCGACTTCGGGCGTCTTGGTCGCCGAAATTTAGCAAGCTTTATTTTTTCCACATCATCATGCTTCAAGGCAGATTTAGATTTACATAGATAATAGAGATTTAACATAGATAGTTAAAGGATTGCACTACTTCAAATTCATGCACCACTACCCTGATTGTTTGACCAACACTTCTCGCAAACGCAGCAACCGTGAATTTGATTTTCCTTTCATTAGTATATGTTGCCTCTGGTTTTGTGCCGCCTGCTCGATCTGAATTTCCAATTCGTCTGCGTTAGCTAATATCTGGCTGGACTTGATGACTAGTGATAGTCATTTGGTTGATGTGCCAGTTTCACGGATTGCTTTTTCCAACCGGTTGAAGAGATGCAAGCCAGACCATCTCCTTGTCGGAGTCCATTAAAGATGTTGATTGGGTCTGTACAGGAAACCGGCTAGTTTTACTTAGCTTGTAATGTTGGTCATGGTTAGTCGTGTTAATATATGACGAATGACGAATTCTTTCATGGACTCATACATTTCTACCCTGGCTGTGCTATCGTAGGCGGCTTTCTATTAAAAGATGGTATTTCGGAATGTAAGATTCCAAACTATTTCGATCACCTGCCTAATGATATAAGGATCTGATCAATAAATTGTTGATTTGTCTGGTTTGAAACCACATTGATAATTGCCGATTATGGTTTTCGCGTATGAGGCTGCCCCTTTTGTCTCCCTTTTTATGTACGGGACATATGAATTTTCGCCAGTCTTCTGGTATGTTCACATATGTGTATGTACTATGATTTTATGAATTGCTTGAAATAGTGCTGGACCTCTATATTTGATCAGCTCGGCAAGTATGCCATCGGCTCCGACTACCGAGGCCTAATTTTTCGGTGGCTGCAGCAGCAGCATTAGGTGAACGAATTGGTGTTGCGTGTGTGGCAGAATGCCACACCGGTGTCATGACATCAGTGCATACCTTGGTGCTGTGTGTATGGGCCGCTTTATACGATCAGACGCTTTGCTTTTGAGCTGCGAGGATAGCGGCGAAGAAGGAGAGAGTTGAGCAATGATAAGGTAGCACATACTGAAGAGGTGATGGTCGAGTGTACTTCTTAACAGAAAGTTCGTCCTCAAAAATGTGATATTTATTGAAAAAAAAGTGGACATGACTGGGTCGCACGTACTTGCCCCTATGTGCCTAATTACATTAAAAAACAAGATCTTTGACAGAAACAAGTAACATTTACGTTGAAAATAACACAGTATGAACTCATCAAAAGTATCAAAACCACAATACTAAACGGTTTTTAGTAAAAATGAAGTACGTAATCACATGACTTAAATAATAAAGAATTTATAAAAAATGTATTTCGCAAAATTGTAGGACCGGTTTTGATAAAATGCTGTTTTTAATTTTTAAGTTTTTTTGAAATTTTGGTATGCAGTTTTTTAGAGTTCATTAAATTACATGTGATTATAAAATTTAAAATATTTTTTTTTATTTGTTTTAAAAATATATCAAAAAAAAAAACAAAACAAAAATTAATTTTAATTAGAAAAAAAAGTTATTAAAAATGTTGATATGCAGAATTAATTTGACTACCTAGATCTTCTCAAAATCGTTGGAGCGGTTTTCGACAAAAATAAGCTCTTCCTGAACGGTAATATAGCAGGTATCATTGTTCTTAAGTACAACATACACTGATCAAGCATTCATCAAGAATGCGAGAGTGTGTTTGTAAATTCTTTTTCACGGGCTCTATGAAATAACCCCCAACGAAAGAACCCCCCAAAATGAAAATGAAATAACCCCCAAAATTTGTATGGAGGTGGGGATTTGCTTCTAACTAACATTTATCAAAGTGGGACATATCTTTAAATTTGTTGTTTGTGCTATAAGTGGCTTTTATTGCCAATTTCTGTATTCGACATAATATTTGTGTGGGGTCTTATTTCATGCATGCCCCCCTATACCTACCTCATACTGATTGGGAGATAAAATCTCAAGAAATGCTTAGGCAAAACTAGTTTAGCCTAAATGTGCTAGGTTTTTTTTTATTTTTTTTTATTTTTTTATTTTTTCAAAAAAAATTGGGGTCTTAATTCATTTCGTTTTTGGGGTCTTTTTTTAATTTTTTGGGGCGTAGTTGCACAAAGAAAATATGGTTTTATTTCATTATGAAAAAGTACCCCATTATTGGGGCCTGATTTCATTTTTGTTTTTGGGGCCTTATTTCACACCGCCGAAACAAGTCGCCAAATTTGGGCTGAAAACAGTGAGACAGATATTGGAGAGTATTCTGGTCCCTGCAACCCCCCTGTCTGGGGTTTTTTTTTGTTAATTTACTAGAAAACTGTAAATGTGCTGATGATTTTCACATTTACACATGCTAGTAATGTAATATTTATTATTAGGGCCGAGGTTTCCATTATGATGTTTGGAAAAAAATTTTCGCGAGGAAACTTTATTTTCTATTTTTTTTTTCAATTTTCAAAGTTTTGGGTACTCACTAGAAAAAGTGATTTATTTTAGCTCTAAAATGCAGGATTGGCTCATTTTGACATTTATATTTGTTTCAGTGATCCTCTTGCATTTTCCTAATCCAAAAGTGTCCTCAAGAGGGGGGTTGTAGGGGGTGCAAGCTTTCCCATACATGCCAAAAATTTGTTGAGGGTATTATGAATTAAAAAAAAACTGCATATACTCCACCTTGCACCTACTCCAAATCCTATATAGGCCCCAAGCAGAGGGTTGCAGGCTGGCAGCATGCCGTCCTTACGTATCTAAATGTTTGTTTGTAAATATTCTGAATTAATAAATAAATTGCGTATATCCCTAACTTCGTACATATTTCGAATCCAATAATGACCCGAAGGGGGGAGTTGGGCCCCTTGCCTACGTAATTGTTAATCCCATGAGAAAATTCAGTTAAAAATTAGTTTAGTTTTTTAAGCATTTAAAGCATTTAAAGTAGTGCCCCGTGGCTTAGTGGTTAGTGTGTTGGACTGCTAAGCGAAAGAACCTGGGTTCAAATCCAGCTCAAAGCCACCTTTTTTTCTGGAGTACTGCCTCTTGCGAGGAACTGACAAAACCTCCAAGAGTAAAATTTGTCTCGAAAAAGTGCATCTCATGTAGCCGTTCGGACTCGGTGGTAAACTGTAGGTCCCTCCCATTCTTGCAGACTAACAACACACACAAAGGAATGGTTGAGAGTATAAGTCACTAGGCCTTGGCTCCTTAAGGAGCTGTCGTGCCAATAAATTTATTTTATTTAAGCATTTAAAGCTCAAATCAAAAAAAAATTCTAGCTCAATGCGCATAATGAAAACCCGCCCGATTATTAATTTAAAATAAAAAAGGTAAGTTAACTAAAAAATCTATTTTTATTTTACTTGTTTTTAAATTTCTTCTTGTCCTACTTTCGCAATCAAATCTAGTTCTTTATTAAAGTAAGCATTTTTTTAAAGCGAGATTATAAACTGAAACGATATTATAAATAAAAGGCACGACTGGGTCGCAGGTACTTGCTCCCGTGTATTAATCCTTTTTAGGTACAGGCGTCTTTTTGACAAAGATTTAATTTTAATGTTTTTTTGACGTGCAACTTCTTTAGAATCGTCGTGGTTTGAAGCTCGAACGAACATGCGTCACGATAAAGGGATAAACACATAAATATATAGGATTGTTAGCTTTTGCAGTTTTTTAGTATATTAACTTTCCACTTGCTGCTTACTGTTTATAAAATAATTTGCTAATAGAAAGATATAAAGGACTTTTTTCAGTTCAATTTTCATTTAGGTATGGAAAAATTTGAACAACTGGCATAAAGATTCGTGGGAATCAGCAGTAGGGCAATAATGCTAGGTATAGGGACCTATATAAGTCCCAATAATAATAATTTACATTTGAAATCAAATAAATTAAAATAGCTTAATTATGTTTGATGGATCGATAAACGTATGGTGTGGGTAGGTATTAATGGAATTAATTAAGGATATAAGGTACCTATAATAAGATTGGAAGGAAGGTAGGTACTAAAATTAAGATACACGTTCCAACTACTCTTAAGCGAGTAGGTACAGTGACAATATTAAAAGTTAACACAGTGGTTTTGTTTTTTTATAGGCCGGTGTAAACTTTTGTTTTCTCGATTAAAATTTTTGCATTCAGTCAGTAGTAATCGAATAGTTTTTTATTTGTTAGTTGTTTTTGTGTGTTTATCATATAGGCTTAAGAAATCTATAGTTTATACTAGGAGAAAAATTAAAAAAAAATTTATAGATCCGTTTTCAAAAATCCGTCAATTTGTTAACGAGAAAGTCTGATTTTAAAAAACCGGTCATATGAGAGGTACCGTTATAAAACTTTTTCAGAAAAATCCATTAAAACTTAAAGATAGATTTTGCATAGAAAACATTATTCTGAAAGTTTTATCAAAATCGTAGGAGCCGTTTTTGAGAAAAATAAGTTTTTCATTAACAATCATCATATAACTTGGCAGGTACCATTAGTTTTTGAGCAAGAATGCCAATTCCAAAAACCGTCGGGTAGAGCACTCTAAAAATACTATATACCAAGTTTGAATCAAATCGGCCCAACCGTTTAGGCTGTAGATATCAATACGGAAAGACAGACAGACAGACAGACAGACGGACGGAATTTCCGGACCCACTTTTTTTGACTTCTCTATCATCGTAATGTCATGTTTGATTGTTAGATTTTTTTTTTTACGAATGCATAACTTGCTTTATAGCCCCTATAAATCGCAAGTAAAAACGGCATTTAAAAAGGGTAATACAAAAAGTGAGATATCGAACCCAACCCTTTGGGGACTTATTTCATATCTATTTGGAGGGTTATTTCATACCTTTTTGGGGACTTCTTTCATCTTCGAATAATGGAATGCCAAAAGAATAACACACAAAATTTAAAGCTAATCGCTTAAGCCGCTTAGGCCACAGCTCGTTATATGTACATTCTGACAGACAGACAGACATTTTTTTGTCGATCACTTTTTTAGACTTTTCTATGATCGTAATGTCATGTTTCATTGTTATCTCAAATGTTTTTATATTCAAGAATCCTAAACTTATCTTATACTCTATATAATCGCTAGTAAAAACCAGAAGCTGCAGTGTCCATGTCATAAATGAAAGTAGGCATAAACACGGTGAATTAATCATTTGCACAAGGAGCTTCTACAAAATCCGGACAAGTTTCTTAGCTTATTACCGAATTATATTGGAGAAAATACAAACAGCCAGAACTGGCCAAATTGTAACCTTAATCTTATCGAAATCATTCCGATAGCCATATCATCCAACCCACACCATAAATTATCGAAATAACACAAATTTTGTTTATGTATCTGGTAGTGCCTGGATACATTGACGCGAATGCGCATGAAACTTGAATAAAAACGTAAAAGAGATGGAATGATTTTTAGTAAGAGGGAAAGAGATGGGCTAAAAAATTAAAAATCAACACAAATCTCATATATGTACCTAAATTTTATGAAACTCTGATCACTGATTCAAGTTTTATTCTCATATCGTTTCATTTTTGACAGATAATCACATTTCTATTTTGTCGTCGAAGAAGCTGGTTCTATTTTATTTAATTTTTTGCCTTTTGTTACAATTTTTCATGACATTTCATTCACATATTTTCAAAAAATGGTTACTAAGAGACGGAGACTTATTAAAAATAAACTTATTCGAAAGAAATTATATTTGTTTTACTTTCCAACTGTTCCTCTGCTGTCAATTTTCTTGCATCAGCAAGTAAGTTTATTTTTGTGTGTAGCCACGATATATGCGGTGAGACATTGCGACTTTCTGTCAATGTGTCCAGGCACTAACAGATACTGGTCTAGCTTCAAGATATATTTTCAAAAATAAAAGCCACTGTGGCGTATGCGTAACATTCAAAATTGGACATTGTAATATTTGTATTAGACGGTCCTTGTAATGTGTTGGTTGTTTTGGTTAAATATAGACGTGAGTTTCTGAAGTGTTTCAATTATCTAAAATAATTTAATTAAAAAATTAAATAAATAAAACATTTGCAATGATTAAAGGCAAAAAAGAAAAATCCCATCAAGTATGTCCACACGAAATATTGTAGAGTTGCGATTCTCGCGGCCTACATCTTGGAAAGCAGCCAGTGGCGATGACTCTGACAACAACTAAAGGCCACCGTGAGAATGACCGTTTCTGCGCAAAACTAATGCGAGAATTATGAGCTAAAGAACCAGAGCTCTATCGTCTCGTCAAACAGCCACGTTTTGCCGCCGCGTTTTAGCGCCAAGTTTGAGCGCCGCGTTGTAATATACCGCAATGCATATCCAATGTCACAAAGAGCGTTTTTCCACGCCGCATCGAGTTCAACGAGGCATTAATACGCAGCGTGAAATTGCTGCGTTGGGATAAATTACAAATTATTTTTTTGACGCCGCGTTACAAAAGATTATTTTTTGAGAATTAATTAAATTATTGTTTTGACATATTTTGTGTCATGTTCATTTTTAATATAGTTTATCATGGAAAAACTAATAGAATGTGGTACAAAATAATAAATCGTGTAAGAATAAAATTCTGAAGAACGAGATATGGCAAAAAATCGGAAATGAATCGAAAGAAATTCGACATTTATTTAAAGCAGTTTATCTTTGTACATATTTTGTGCGAAAATAAAAACCAAGTTCAACGCGCTGCTTATAGGTCTGTATAACGTTCTCCAACTCTGCGTTAAAACGCCACGCCAAAATAATCTCAACGTCGCGATAAAAAATCTCAACGCCGCGTAAGAAACGCGCTCTGTTAAAAAAACTTTCACTTTGACGTTACACGTTTGACATCGTTTTAGAATAAAAGTTCTAGGAACGAAATTAAAATATTTTTTTAAAATTGAAAACAATTCACAAACATTTTTAGTTTTAATACATATTTTTTCTTGATTTTGTTAAAATTTTGCAAATTTTCTTTGAAATAAAATATTTTTTTCATCATCTCGCCGTCAACTCGTATTTTTGGTATACGAAATCACAAATCCGATAGCACCACCAAAGCTATTGAATAAAAGAGTGTTCAACTCTGAACGCCCAACCGTGACAAGTAATGACATGGCAGAAATACCTGCCGTGTCTCGGTTGGGACACAGTCCTTGCATCGACAGGCTACGTGTCTTGGTGTCTCATCAACAGTGACAGGGCTATCACACGGTCACGGCAATTTGTCACTGCAGTGACCTAAAAGTGACGTGTCACGGTGTCTGTCATTGTTTTTCTCACGGCAATGACATAAAAAAAACGATCACACTACGTGACACTTAGGACAGAAAACTATGTCAAAATGACGTCAGAATGTCACGGTAATGACATATTACAAGGACCGTCTAATACTAGCTTAACGCCTGAACAACGCTTCTAAATTGTGCAAATTTATTTTGAAAATCATGGTTCAGTTCGAAATACGTATCGCGCACTACGTCCATTTTACGGTCAACATAATCGTCCATCAGAGCAATTCATTCTAATAAATATACAACGTTTTCGCACCACGTTCACTCTAAATGATAATACGCATCCACAGAGACGTCGTACAGCGCGTACAGAAGAGGTCATTGCTGCTGTAGAGCGTTTTTTTTTTTATAATGTATATTTATTCACCTACAAAATAACAGTTCATTGGATAAGCTTAAATAAACTTAAAAGCTATTACATATTTGTATATATTTTTAAGTAAATGCCTTTGTGGTTCTCATTAAATATGATTTCTATTTTTTTTGTTCTTTTGAAAAAAATTTTTCTTTTAAATTTTATTTGTATATTAAATAGATTTAAAAATGTGTGTTTTGTTAGTTTTCTTCATATTAGGAATCTGCTGTAGAGCGTAGCGTAGGAAGACCCGAATCAGTCTATGCGCCATCGTGCACAGGAATTGGATATGTGTCCATCCACTTTATGGAAGATTTTACGGTAAGATCTTGGTTTGCGTGCTTACAAGATCCAACTCGTGCAAGAATTGAAGCTACAGGATCACCTAGCAATGTTGAGACACCGGTTACATCCACAAAACACAAAAAACTGACTGTTTGGTGTGCTTTATTGGTTGGTGGTTGGTCTGTACTTCTTTAAAAACGATGCTGGCCAGAACGTTACAGTCAATGGTGACCGCTATAGAGCCATGATTACTGACTTTTTCGTTCATCAATTGAACAACCATGATGTGCAGGAACTGTGATTTCAACAAGACCGTGCAACATGTCACATAGCGAGTGCAACAATTGATTTATTGAAGGAAACGTTTGGTAACCGCATAGTTTCACGTTACGGACCCGTGAATTGGCCTCGTGCGATTTAACGCCGCTTTTTTTTATAATTAACGTTCGCACAAAGGACTATTTGTTTCGCTTTTAATGTATTTAAGTACACTGCGTGAGCATTAGGTAAATAGGAAGGGGAAGGACAGAAGTTGTCGATTAACATTGGTTTTGAATGCTTGCAAATCAAAATAGCAAGGTAAAATATCGCCGGGTAAACTATTCCAAATTCGTGTTGTTCGGGTCAAAAACGAATCCGTATATTTCACGGTACGTCCTAAATTGGGCTCGTGGGTAAACTGATGAGCAAACTTGAGAGTTTTCTATGTTTTTTGATTTGTTATACATTTTGTCGCTTCTTCTGTCAAAAATTTTTTTCTGGGTTTCAATAAAAAGTATTTTTATCATAAAATGTTTCGAATAAAACTAGATATTATTCGGAAAATCATCCATCATCTGCGTTCGGAATCCAAAATGGAGAAGAATTTTTGGTGATTGAAAGAATAATTTAAAATGTCGGTCGGGCTTGAAAATTTTTACATTTTTCAATGCTCGAATAAAGATATGGAATATACTTTTGGCAACTTATTAATTTATTTCTGTCATAATTTATTTTTTCTTCTTTATCAAAATCAAATTTTTAATCAATCGCGCAGAATAAATTCAAATCTAATGTTGAAATTTACGTAACTGTCAAAAATATCCCAGGGAAATTTCGAAAAAACGAAAGTAGGTGAACTTTTAAATTTCAACTCTCGAGTTGAGATTTAAAATAGTGAAGAAAAAAAAATTTCAACTTGTCACCTAACACTCAAGTTGATGTCAACTGTAGAGTTAGCTAAATTGAGAGTTTTCGGCAAGTTGAGCAATAGTTTTTTTTTTTTTTTTTTTAATAATTGGCCCGCGCAAAAGGGATTTTGGCTATCCTTATAATGTTAAACACAGCGGGGGCGTTAGGAAAATAGGGTTGGGTCTAAAAGGAGAAATCGATGCACATTTGTTCTAAAGTTCAGCAAGTCATAATGGGAGGGAAAAACAGAGTCTGGCAAGGCATTCCATATTCGCATGGTACGGCTAAAGAGAGAATCTCTGTATTTAACTGTGCGTCCGAAATTGGGCTCAAGGGTAAATTTATGGGCATAACTAGCGGCGCGAGTATTACGGTTGAATTGGTTTAGGGGAGGAATGCTGCTGGCTATTTTGCTAGAGCATTGATTTTAAAAATAACGGTAAAATAACGAAAGGCACGAAACATTACGACGTTACTCAGGAGATGAAAATGTTTATGTTATTAATCGGTCGCCTATCATTTTCAAAGCTCTTTTTTGTATTCTGTCTAAGAAACTCAAGTGTGTAATTGGAGCACCTGCCCAAATATGGGAATTATACTCAAGTTTTGGACGAATATGCGCTATATAGACCGTAGCCAGATCAGAAGGGGTACAAACATTTCTTGCATCTTCGAAGGAAACCTAGACACCTGGCAGCATTTTTGTCGACTTCGAATATGTGGTCGTTCCACAGAAGGTGGTCTGTAATGCACATACCGAGAACTGATAGGTGTTCTGTTTCTTCGATACAAGTGCCACTCATCGATAGTGGCAATGGGGGTATGTTTCGCTTTAACGACAAAAGACAACATTGAGTTTTTGAAGCATTAAATTCAACACGATTTTTTATTCCCCATATTACAATGCTGTCAATATCAGAATTTAATGAACTAATCATACACTGCCGTTGCAGTTCCGCATCCGAAGCACATGGATAAGAGTCTGGAAACGAATATGAAAAGCTAAGAGTGCTGTCGTCAGCGAAACAATTAATTGGATTAGTAGTCATTGATAAAAATCAGGAAGAGAGTTGGAGATAAAACAGAGCCCTGGGGCACACCAGCATTAATTTTGTGGATATCAGACTTGAATCCGTCCAACACAACTTGTATTGACCGGTTCAAAAGGTAATTACTAATCCGACAAAGAAGAGATTCGTCGAGTCCAAATGCACGCATTTGTGAAGAAAATGGCTCTTAGTTTTGTGACCAAAATGTATACTGACTCAGACTCAAATACGCGGCCCGGGGGTAGTTACCCCCCCCCCCTTTTCTCTTCAGCACTGAAAATTTTGTTCCTTTGCTGCAAACTGGGCTTAATATGCTTTCAAAGAATTACAGCTAGCAGAGACTTCATTCCAGAAAGGTCGAGAGCCATCTTGTAGACATTTTGCAACTACTGATATGATAGGGTTTAAGGGTTTCCTCTTGGGAATTTTTCTAAGTTTTTCAATCAACTATGTCAATTATTTGTAGCACAACACTTACTGGTTTTGTTTCCTGCATACCCACATTGTTTTCTTTCGAAACACCATGACTGCAAACCTGGTTGACACATGGCCGACATAATAGGGCATCAGCATTGAGATGTGCCTTCTTTGTTGGGTTCGGTAATTGTATTGCTATATTTGTTCTTTCCAATGTGCTAACTAACGTTCAGGATTTTTGAAAGAGAGCAACCAATTAAGAGCAGCATGATCAGTGCGTATTGAAAATTCCCGCCTAAAACAAATAAACAGGTTAATGTTTAACGGTTTTGATCATTGCCAACAGTTCCGGGCGGGTAGTGCAATAGTTTTGTTCGGGCTTACTTAAGGCCTCATGAAATAAGCTAAAGCCCTTTCTTTGTCATACTGAATTTGGGATAAAATTGCTCCAATCCCATCGTCGCATACGTCCTTGTCTAAAATAAAATCGCAGTTTGGAAGACCATGTGCTAAAACTGTCGGAGTTGTTCGAATTTATTCGTCCAAGTAAACCTTACGTTTTTTTTCGTAAGTTGATGCAAACGTCGTGCGATATACGAGAAATTGGGGAATAATCTGTCGATAATAAGTACATTAGCCAACAAAACTTCGTAATTCGGATACAGTTTTCAGATTTGGCCAGGATTGTGCTGCATCTAGTTTTCCTGGATCTGGGAACACGCACTTTTCACTTACCACATGGCCAAAAATTTAACCTCTATTTGAAACAAGTGGAATTTTTGTGTATTAACTTTTAATCCAGCATTTTCCAATCATCTTAAAACAAGGCGTTAATTAGCCACAATTTTTTTTAAAGTTTTTACCATGTGTTAAAAGCTTGTTCAAGACAACAAAAAATGGCAAAACCTTTTTAATACTTCCCTCAATTATTGTTCAGGATTGCAGGAAAAATAATAAACACTGTTTGAAGATGTTAACAAATCCATGCCGAGATATCCCTAACTCCCTGCCGGAGGCACAAAATTGACGATCATTTCATTAGCCTGTAGTGGAATCGGCTAAGGTGATATATGATAAGTGATTGTCACAATCAAAAAGTTCAGGGGTGCAATCGGCTAAGTTGATATGTGAAAGTCACATTTCTGATAGTCACTGTGATCACATTAAATTTTCAGTCTGTGTAAAGTGATCACCAGTAAAAAAACAAATTCTGGTATCACCTGACGCAGACTTAATTTTTTGATTGTGACAATCACTTATCATATATCACCTTAGATGATTTCACTCCTTGTGTTTGAAAGGTCAAATTTGAACAAGTTATCACCACACTTCGGATATATTTTTCGGAAAAGTTGTGTTTTTTCTGCTAAAAAAACATCCATAAAATTAATAATAATTTTTGTAACTGACTCCATACACAATATTAATAAGTTATTCTCTTGTAACTTAACAAATACAAGCATGAATTCCCACCTACATAATACACGAAAAAATAAAAATCTCAATCATTCTCCATAACCCATACACAAATCATCACCAGCAACACCGTCTTTAAATAAAAATCCTGCAAAAAATATAACAACATCAATATCAACACCATCTTATAAACTTACCTCAGGAACAACAGCGACGACAACATTTTCCAGTAACGACTACACAAATCTTCTTGAAAAAATAAACTTGCAAAATAAGTAAATCCTCGATAAATTTTTAGTGCTATAAAATAACTTAACATTTAAAATCAACTCGATGGAAAACAATTTGTCACTAAATTTCGACGCGATTCGTAACAACGTCCAAAAACTCGAAGAACTCTGGAAAGTTGTTACACAAATGTTGAAAGATTAAGCGGTGAACTGAATCTTACAAAACCTCAACTGCAAAGTCCAATGCCAACTTCGTCGTATACCCTCGAAAATCAAAACATAACCGAAGAACTGAATTCTCTTAATATCTGACGCGGTATTTATTAGCATACCTTTTTTAGCGGATGAAAACTTGAAAAGCACTTTCAACTTTCTTTGTCACTCAATAAAAATACAACCGCCTCAAATAAGCAACATTTTCCATTCATGACAAGATTTTAAGATTATAATTAAATTTAGTTAATTGTATGTGGTCTTTATTAAAAATTATCTGCCCGGGAGGAATCAAGTCGTATACATTAACTCTCAACTCTCTGACTTTCTCCCAACACATTCTGGTGTTCCCCAAGGATCAATTTTTGGTCCTTTGCTTTTTTCGATATTTACCTTAGTTACTCATTAGGTATGGTTGAGGATGCTACCTATCGTCTCAATCTAGATCTGGTTAGGGTATTCAAGTGGGCCGAGAAAAATCAGTTGCGACTAAACCCAAATATTGTCAAGCCATTGTCATCAGTAAGAATGCAACTAACACCTCTTGTTTTCCTTGCATAGAACTATGTAGTTCTACGCTTCCTTATGTTAGAACGGTACAGAACTTGGGTATTACTTATAACCAAACCTTGACTTGGCAAGATCACCTGTCGTGTGCTCTCGGCAACTTGCTAAAACACTCGTTATGCCGATTCTACTTTATGGAGGCTTATTTTTTTGCAATATTGATAGTAGATGTCAAAGAAAGCTTCGAGTTGCCTTCAATAATATCATACGCTTTGTCTATAGTCTTCGTCTGTTTGATCCTGTTTTCTCAATACACGAATATCTTAAGCAACATGCCCCTGCAAACTTATATGGACTTAACTTTCTTTGTCACTCAATAAAAATACAACCGCCACAAATAAACAAAATTTTTCATGCATGACAAGATTTTAAGAATATAAAAAATTTAATTTAGTTAATTCTAAGTGGCCCTTATTAAAAATTATCTGTTCGGGAGGAATCAAGCCGTATAAATTAACTCTCAACACTCTGACTTTCTCCCAACACATTCTGGTATTTTTCCACAAGGATCAATTCTTGGTCCTTTGCTTTTTTCAATATATACTTTAGTTACCCATTAGGTATGGTTGAGGATGCTACCTATCGTCTCAATCTAGATCTGGTTAGGGTTTTCAAGTGGGCCGAGAAAAATCAGTTGCAACTAAACCCAAAAAAAGTCAAGCCATTGTCATCAGTTAAAATGCAACTGACCACATTTCGTACATATGAAATGTACTTCCACATATAGTGTGAATCACCGTGTTTCCTGGTTGAAGCCGTGTATTTGTAGGCACCTCATGGCGATGTACTAGAATTATGGAAGATCCAGTGTAAACAAGTATATGACACCGCACATAGAAACCAAAAAGGACAGGAATAGTGACATTGTAGATTTTGTGGCTGGGGGACACCGACGTCTGCGAGTTTTCCGACTCAGAAGCTATACTGAAAGTTTAATTAAAATATCTACAGCTTAAATTACCATGATTTTGCCTGGAAGATGAATTTTGATTTATTCCCAATTATTGAGCTTCAGCAGCCACCTCAACAAACCAGGCGTAATGACTGCTTTAAGTTGCAAGGTGGGCAGTTTCCACTGAGACGGCTTTGTTAACCGCATCGAACATGGTTTTTGGTTCTCACATTCGAAACATGTCTTGTACGGAATGATCTGCAATACCGTCGATGAAATCCATCAAAGAATTGAACTCCCTAAGCTGCAAAACAGAGGCTAATTTATTACTTCAGCGAGCATAAACAATGTTGCCCGTGCAAATCGAGGCAGGTCTAAATTCAAGACATTTGTTTACACTTAAATATGATGTCGACGATCTTGCAATCTTGTTGAATTCAATTCCAGAGCCCAACCTGATATCATTTTCCGAAACGCCAGGTCAGCGATGGAATTATATTTAACAAATGATGCAACATTTTTGGAAAAGATGGACCACAGAATATTTGAAGGCTATCGGGTTATGAAATGTAAGTTTCCGTTGTTACAAAGCCAACATCGCTGAGGAAACCCGGAAAAAGTTTCAGCAAGCTAGAAAGGCCTGCAATGTTCATATTCGAAAAATCAAATTTTTACAAGAGCAACAAATTCGGCTAAAAATACTGCAATGTCCCAAAGGCTATAAAAATTGTTGGTTATTTGTAAAAAAAGTAATGAATTCTTCGTCATCATCAGTTCCTACGCTCGTCTTCAACGATACTCCTGCTGTCAGTTCTCAAGAAAAAGCAGATCTGCTTGCTTCCCAATTCGCGTCAAACTCAACACTAGCCGCAGGTGTCAGAACTCCTCCTGTCCAATCTTCTTTCGCACTCGTTCAGTCGCAAGAGTATTGAAAGGTCTCAACATAAATAAATCCACTGGCCCGGATTGTATCCCCGCTATTGTTCTGAAGAGGTGTTCTTTTCCATCGGTCCTATTCCTCTGGACTCTTTCCGAGTTCATGGAAAACGGCATTTGTCTAGCCAATCCTCAAAAAAGGCGAATCTTCTGCACCCTCAAACTACCGACCAATTGCACTAACGTCCCTTATTTCTAAGGTAATTTTTTTTTTTTTTTTTTTTTTTTTATAATTAACGCGCGCACAAGGGACTACTCGTTTCCCTTTTATAGTAACACAGTGCGCGGGCATTCGGAAGATAGGGAGGGGAGAGATAGGAGGTGTCAATTAACATTGGTTTTGAATGTTTGCAGATCAAAATGGAAAGGGAAAATCTCGCCGGGTAAACTATTCCAAATTCGTGTCGTTTGGCTAAAAAAAGAATCCCTATATTTTATAGTATGTCTGAAATTGGGCTCAAGGGTTAACTGATGAGCATTCCTTGCGAGACGAGTATTACGGGAGAAACTTTTAAGGGGAGGAATGCAACTGTCTACTTCGAGTGAACATTTTTTGTAAAAGAAACGATAAAATAAGGAAGGACATGAAACATTGCGTCGGTGTTCGAGAGGGGCAATTGATTCAGTGGCAGTTCTATTCCCTATCAATATTAACGCTCTATTTTGTATTCTATCAAGCAAGTGAAGCGATGTTTGTGAAGCACCTGCCCAGAGGTGGGAGTTATACTCGAGTTTAGGGCGTATAAACGCTTTATAAATTGTAGCCAGATCAGATGGGGAAAAATACTTCTTACACCGATACAGAAAACCTAAGCACTTAGCAGCATTCTTAGTGATTTCAAATATATGGTCGTTCCAACGGAGGTCGTCGTTGACACACATACCGAGTACTGAGAGCTTTTCCGTTTCTTCGATGTAAGTGCCATTCATGGACAATGGCATTGGGGGTATGTTTAGCTTTAACGACAAAAGACAGCATTGAGTTTTCGAAGCATTAATCCCCACACGATTCCTGTTACCCCATTTGACAATGCTGTATAAATCGGAGTTTAATGAGCTGGACATACGGCACCGTTGCAATTGAACGTCCGAATCCGAAGGACGTGAATTATCGAACGAATATGAAAAGCTGAGGGTAGAGTCGTCAGCAAAACAGTTTAGTGGATTAGAAGTAACAGACAGAAGATCATTTATAAAAATGAGGAAAAGAGTTGGATACAGAACAGAGCCCTGGGGTACACCATTTATTTTATGGGAATCAGACTTGAATCCGTGCAATACAACATATATTGAACGGTCCAGAAGAGTATTATCGATCCCAAAAGCACGCATTTTCGATAAGAGAGCTTTATGCCAAATTCTATCAAATGCTTTGAAGATATAAGGAGCAATAATCTTACTTTCACCAAAGCGATGTAAGGATTTGTTCCGCTGTTCGGTGAGATATGCCATCAGATCACCATTGGAACGGTTGTTGCGGAAGCCATACTGACAGTCATGGAAAAGCTTTCGATCTTCGAGATATTCCTTAAGCTGATGGTTAATCAGTGTTTTCATGACCTTAGAAAGAAGGGATGTCAGTGCTATGGGTCGGTATGAGGAGGGGGAGGCTTGGTCACCTTTCTTAGGGACAGGCTGGACAAATGCTGTTTTCCATCTTCTAGGAAAGATTCCAGAAGAGTAGGAGCGATGGAAAGCTTACGGAGTGGTTTTGCCATTGTGGAAGAACACCTCTTCAGAAAAATCGGGGGAATACCTTCCGGGCCAGTGGAATTGTGTTTATCGAGATCTTTGAGAATTCTTGCTACTGTACGAGTGCGGAAAAAAATCTGTCCCATGGAAAAATTTACATTCTCAAGTACAGGAGGGGCAACGTTGCTATGCGGCAGCGTGGAGCTGGCAGCGAAATGGGCGGGGAGCAAGTTTGTCTTCTCTGAAGAGTAAACAATTGGTTTAATATTGTCGATGAGCGTTGGAACCGAAGATGTAGAGGAGTTTTTAATATTTTTTACAAATGACCAAAAATTTGTACTGCCTTTGGGACACTGCAGAGTTTTTTTTGTGATCATTTCAGCACTGGCATCAATGGTACTATCGCGGAAGCTTAGTGACCAGTTAAAGTTTCGGAAGAAAATATTCAGGCCGTCCCAGTTGGTTTTCTCGTATTGCATAACGGTCCTGGTGGGAAGTTTTCTTTAACTGAATGGTTGCAGGATGAGAAATTAGCTGAAATGATACACTGGTCTGAAGTCCCAAATGGAGAAGTTACACTAATGGTATATTTATCAGGATGGGAAGTAAGAAACAAGTCAAGAGTATGGGCGGCTTGCCCAGAAACATCCGGTATACGCGTTGGCACATCGATCAGTTGGGTAAGGTGATGTAACCCGGCAAAGAGCTCGAAATACCTACCTTCGGGTGTTGTCTGACCAGAATAGCGGAGCCAATTGGAATTGTGTACATTGAAATCGCCCGCATTAACGATTTCAGTGTGAGAACAAAGGGAAACATTTTTCGAGATGGAATCAGACAGTGCATCAAACTCGTTACAAGTCGAATCACTGTCAAGATTTGGACTCCTATAAATAAAACAATAATGAATGACATGCTTGCGGACAGTGAATTTGAGCCATAAGAAGTTAAAGTCCGTGTTGGAACATTGCCCATATTGGGGAAGGCTCTAGCAAGCAATATCATTCCTAACATAGACCACGAGACCATGATGGGCAAAGAGTAATGGCACTAAACTATACCCATGTAGAGCAAATTCTGATAAATCAGTATTTACTCCAACCTGGGTTTCTCTTAATGCCAAAACAGCTGGCCCGTATTGAACATTGTAGACGTACACGTGAAAGAAATTCTTTCTTAGGCCGCGAACATTAGAATATACGACACGAAAATCACTTACCATTTAAAAATACATACTTACATACAAAACACAATTCTGACTAAGTCGAACCATGCAGTGAAAATCCAAATTAATTTCTGTAATAAACAAACTGTCTTAGGTGTTATGCCCATAAGACAGCTTGCATACAAAAAATCAATTTAAATATTCAGCAAAATTAGACAAACTCAGATGACCTTATCCATTTACCGCAAGCTTTAGATGGTCATACGATGCCTTCAGTAGATAAGAAAGAGGCAGTTAAGCACAAAGGTCTTGGGACAAATAAGAGGATAATTTGCTATACGAATGCGTTTTATTTATTTTGTTTTCCACAGCGCGAGTGGGCATCTTTTTCTTTCCTCCAACGACGTGAGTGGGTATTATTTTATTCTTTACAGCACACGCGAGGGTTTTTTTACGGTTTCTCTAACGAGTGTGTATTAATATTTTTTTAAAACACGCGCGATAACAATGCACAATAATTTTTTTTTTTGACTTTTGCTTAATTATTTGTGCGTGCAATTCGACGTCCGGCCTCTACGAGCTTAAGGTCGACACTTGAAATGAAAACGCTGATTAATGTTCAGCTTAAGAAATATCTCGAATAACGAAAGCTTCTTAATGACCGGCAGTACGGCTCCGACTCTTTTCCTTATATTAATCAATGACTTATTATCTGAAACAACTAATCCAATCAATCGTTTTGCTGACGACAGTACTCTCAGCTTTTCATATTCTTTTCAAGATTCACATCCATGTTCTTCGGATGTTGAACTGCAACGGCAGCGTATGATAAGTTCTTTAAATTCTGATCTTGACAGCATTGTACAATGGGGAATAAGAAATCGCGTAGAATTTAATGCTTCTAAAACTCAATGTTGTCTTTTGTCGTTAAAGCAAAACATACCCCCAATGCCACTATCCATGAGTGGCACTTGCATTGAAGAAACAGAACACCTCTCAGTTCTCGGTATGTGCATTACAGACCACCTTCTGTGGAATGACCACATATTTGACATCGCAAAGAATGCTGCGAGTTGTTAAGGTTTCCTTCGAAGATGCAAGAAGTTTTTCACCCCGTCTGATCTGGCTACAGTATATAAAGCATATATTCGACCGAAACTCGAGTATAATTCCCATATTTGGGCAGGTGCTCCTATAACCCACTTGAGTTTTCTAGATAGAATTCAAAAAAGAGCTTTGAAAACGATAGGCGATCGAACAATAACAGAAACATTTACATCTCTTGAGCACCGCCGTAATGCTTCGTGCCTTTCGTTATTTTATCGTTATTTTTACAAACAATGCTCTAGCGAAATAGCCAGCTGCATTCCTCTCTTGAAACGATTCAACCGTAATACTCGAACTGCTAGGAATGCCCATCAGTTTACCCTTGAGCCTAACTTCGGACGTACTGTTAAAAATAGAGATTCTTTCTTTAGTCGTACCACACGAATGTGGAATGCTTTGCCAGGCTCTGTTTTTCCCTCCCATTTTGATATGCAGTACTTTAAAACTAATGTGCATCGGTATCTCCTCTTGTATTCCTCCTCATTTCCTTAATGCTCGTGCGGTGTTTAAACATTTTAAAGGTACACACAAACCCCTTTCGCACGTCTTAATTATAAGAGAAAAAAAAACCGTCTCAGCAAAGAACTAAGTGGCTTACAAGCAAACAAAAGCAAACAAAATTTAAATGTTGGAGATGTTGTTCTCATCAAGGATGAAAACATTCTTGTTGGTGGCCATTAGGAATTGTTCAAATTGTTCATCCTGGTAAAGAGGGATTAGTCAGAATAGAAACGGTATGCACAAGGCATAATACTTGCAAAGACCCATTGTTAAAATTTATCGTTTACCAATTAAACAAACCTAAACTACCAATACAACATGAATTGGATTTAGTCAGTAGAATCTTGTCCATGTATTTTTTTTTTTTTTTTTTTTTATAATTAACGCGCGCACAAGGGATTATGTGTTTCAATTTTAATGTAGAACACACTGCGCGGGCATTACGAAGATAGGGAGGGGAGAGATAGGAGGTGCCGATTAACATTGGTTTTGAATGTTTGCAGATCAAAATGGCAAGGGAAAATCCCGCCGGGTAAACTATTCCAAATTCGTGTCGTTCGGCTAAAAAAAGAATCCCTATATTTCACGGTACGTCCTAAATTAGGCTCAAGGGTGAACTGATGAGCATTCCTTGCGAGACGAGTATTACGGGAGAAACTTTTAAGGGGAGGAATGCAACTGGCTACTTCGAGTGAACATTTTTTGTAAAAGAAACGATAAAATAAGGAAAGACATGAAACATTGCGTCGGTGTTCGAGTGGGGCAATTGTTTCAGCGGCAGTTCTATTACCTATCAATCTTAACGCTCGATTTTGTATTCTATCAAGCAGGTGAAGCGATGTTTGCGAAGCACCTGCCCAGAGGTGGGAGTTATACTCGAGTTTAGGGCGTATAAACGCTTTATAAATTGTAGCCAGATCAGATGGGGAAAAAAACTTCTTACACCGATACAGAAAACCTAAGCACTTTGCAGCATTTTTAGCGATCTCAAATATATGGTCGTTCCAACGGAGGTCGTCGTTGACACACATACCGAGTACTGAGAGATTTTCGGTTTCTTCGATGTAAGTGCCATTCATGGACAATGGCATTGGGGGAATGTTTAGCTTTAATGACAGAAGACAGCATTGAGTTTTCTAAGCATTAAACTCCACACGATTTCTATTACCCCATTTGACAATGCTGTATAAATCGGAGTTTAATGAGCTTGACATACGGCACCGTTGCAATTGTACGTCCGAAGGCGAAGGACGTGAATTATCGAACGAATATGAAAAGCTGAGGGTAGAGTCGTCAGCAAAACAGTTAAGTGGATTAGAAGTAACAGACAGAAGATCATTTATAAAAATGAGGAAAAGAGTCGGAGACAGAACAGAGCCCTGGGGCACACCAGCATTTATTTTATGGGAATCAGACTTGAATCCGTCCAATACAACTTGTATTGAACGGTCCAGGAGATAGCTTCTAATCCAACGAACAAGAGTATTATCGATCCCAAAAGCACGCATTTTCGATAAGAGAGCTTCATGCGAAACTCTATCAAATTCTCTACCAAAAATTTTTACTGCCTTTGGGACACTGCAGAATTTTTTGCCGTAATTTTTGGTCATGCAAAAATTTGGTTCTTTTTTTAACGGAGTTGCATGAGTTCCTTGCTTGTTTGTGCTTTTTCCGATTTTCCTCTGTAGGTTTGGCTTTGTAAGATCGGAAACTTACTTCTTTGAGCCTGATAGCTTCTTTACATTCAGAATTAAACCAAGACTTTTCTTTAGGTTTGATGCTTTTTACCCTGTTAGGAATAAAAGCACGCATCCCTAGAAGAATCACATTTGTGATCATTTCAGCACTGGCATCAATGTCACTATCGAGGAAGCATAATGACCAGTTAAAGTTTCGGAAAAAGAAATTCAGGCCGTCCCAGTTGGCTTTCTCGTATTGCCAAACGGTCCTGGTGGGAAGTTTTTCTTTAACTGGATGGGTGGGGGATGAGAAATTAGCTGAAATGATACAATGGTCTGAAGAGCCAAATGGAGAAGTTACACTAATAGTATATTTATCAGGGTGAGAAGTAAGAAACAAGTCAAGAGTATGGGCGGCTTGGCAAGCAATATCATTCCTAACATAGACCACGAGACCATGATGGGAAAAGAGTAATGCAGTGGCGTAGATAGGGATAGGGGGGATCAGGGGGATATACCCCCCCCCCCTCCCCATTGGGATCGATAATTTGTTCAACATAACCAGTCATGAACCAAATAAGTTAAAGAAACGCACTCTGAAATGTAATACCTACTTCCTACGTGAATTAAGTCTTACTAGTACTCAAAGAATTCCTAGAGGCATTGTCAATTGTACATTATATACCTACATTCTACGGGAAAAATACAAAGTAAACTTCACCTGAAAAAAATATTATTTCGGCAAATCACCTAATCTTTTGAATTTCTTTTTGATGAAATGATATTTTAAATTTTGTGGATAAGGTGTTAACTGATGACCAACGACTCGTTTTGTTAACCAATGTCTGGGTTCCACCGAAAAACTATACATTCCCATTGTTGCAAAAGTTTGAAACTCGCAAACTAAGATTTCGTTGTAATTGGCTCGAAGAATTTTCCTGGCTTGCTTATTCTGAAATATACCGAGGTGCATTTTGTGCTCCGTGCGTTGCCTTTGCTTAAAGCGGTGGCAGAGGATCGCTTTTCTGAAACTTCAAATTTAAAAAAAAATATATCGCCACAAATGCGACGGCAAAGCTTAACAAATACTTATCTTAAAACAAAGAAAGAGATTTATGAATGGTTTGTTTTTCTCAGATTTTCGAGAGGCATCAGAAAAAGACATACCATCTTGATGCATTATATTTCTGCGAAAATTTTCTGCGCAATGAAGAAGATAAAAACAAAAGTGTTGAAAGTTCAATTGACAGTTCGCGAATTGAACAGATTTCCATAAATAGGCAAAACATAACGCTTGTCATCGAAGCAATCATTGTCCTAGGGCGACAGGAGTTAGCCTTACGTGGGCATCGTGATATTCCCTGGACCGAATGAAGGAAATTTTTGAACTCTTGAAATTCCGAGCAATTGGGGATCTGCTTTTTCGTGTGCACTGAGATGGTCCGGGGAAACGCGATAAATATACAAGTCCTTCTGTACAAAACGAGATTATCGAAGGTTGTTTTGAAATTTTGACAAAAAAAGTGTTAGCTAAAATCAAAGATGCAAAATTTTTCTCTGTCTGACAGATGAAACTCAGGAATCAGCCACTGTTTAACAAGTTTCAAATTGCGTTCGATATGTCTATAAGAACGAAAATGGTCAACATATCATGCGAGAGGATTTTTTAAAATTTGTTCCAACAGCTTCCACGACAGGTATGAACAAAATCTTTTCTCTTAATATATCTAATACAGCCGTTACCGAAACCTTACTGTATTAACAATCCAGGTGAAGCTCTTGCAAAACTTATAGTGAAAAATCTTCGAAATTGTGATCTGGACATTTCTTTTTTGATCGGCCAAGGGTACGACGCAGCAAGAAATATGTCTGGTCGATACAATGGTGTACACTGTACGTCCATTGTGCAGCACATTCTTTGAACCTTGCTTTATTTGTTTTCAGTAAAATACCAGCCATTAAAGACTGCTAACCACAATTGAAGCAGTTAACAATTATTTTAATACACCGAAAAGAAAAGATATTCTGCAAAAAACAATAGCGAAAACAAAGAGACTCCACAAAAAAAAGACATTAAAAAGGCTGAATCTAACGCGATGGATCTCAAAATATCAAGCAGTTGAAGACTTTGAGGAGCTATTTCCGTTTGTGTTCGAGGCTCTTGACCAAATAAGAACATTGGAAAGTGACGCAAAGAACTTAAAAAACGCTATGGATTTCGAGTTCTTGATTAGCTTAAAGTTTAATAAGTATGGTTAACCAACTCTCGTTGCCATTAAGTCGTGAGTTTCAAAGAGTGAATTTAGACTATGTCCAAGCTATGGATCTCGCCAAAGATTTAAGGGATCAACTAAAAATTAAACGGGCAGAAGACGACTCATTTTCGAATGTGTTTGAAGATGCAAAAAAATAGCTGAAGTCCTTGACATTGACGTTAAACAAAAGAGAATAGTGAACCGACAAAAGAATCGTTCGAACCCTTCGTTTCAAAGTACAGAAGAATATTTCCGTGTTACTGTTTTCAATCCTTTTTCGATTTCTATTTAATGGACCTTGGAGAAAAATTTACAAACCATGAAAACATACTAGAAGGGTTTTCGGTTCTTTTAAAGGATTCTTCGTCTGAAATAGACAAAGCAGCTAAAATATTTAGCTATTCATCGCGAAATACCTATAACAGCAGACGAGGTTATAAGTGTTTTATCTAAAAAGAACAGAAAACTGGATTTTATTTTATGATTTTTTTTAAATTAATATTATTTTACTTACTGTATACTTACCCCCCCCCCCCCCCATAGCGAAAAGCTATCTACGCCACTGAATCCATGGGAATCCAATACCTGTCACTATCAATGGTTCCACCATATTACTCTTTAGAACGGTTAAGACCATCAACTACGGAAATTCAAATGCGAATTGAAAACGATTTTCAACGCTTCACAAACAGAGAAGGCGGAGATATATTTATCAACAAAGATACCCTGCGTCGGATCGATTTTGAAAAAATTCAGAATAGTAAAAGAAAACAGTTCACAGTAAATCTTTCAGATCGCTATCAAGTGAAGGTCAACGTGAACAAGGCTGGAAAAAAACGAGGCATTGAAAAAATTAAGGCGAGAATTGAACGTAACCGTTCAACGGGGGGAGAATGTTGAATCACCATATAATGTCAATTAATAAAAAAAAATAAAAAAAACCCTGTAGTTTTATAAATGAACTATATTAAATTGTGTAATATTTACATTTGTTAAAAGATCTTAATTAGATTATAAATTATCTACATAACAACTAATGTTTTATATTATAATTAACTTAAATTATAGCACCTGAAATTAAATAAATATTGAATTATTAACATATGTATTTCAAATTAACTCACAAAAAACATGAAAAGAAAAAGATAATTCAATATAGGTATTTCAATTATAAAACACAACGAACTTACCATATGATTCACAAGGTGCAAATCAAGGTTAAATAAAAAATATCACTTATTTTTTGTCCAGCGGAGCACCAACAAACATCAATTAAACTTTAATAATGTTTTAGAAAACTAGAAATAAACAAAATGAAACAAAATATTCATTTATTAAAAACATTCCAAAACAATAAACGAAGAAAATTAGAAACATTAAAACGACAACAAAAACATGAAAATACACAATTTACACGAAAAAGATCATTTAGTATGACCTTCAAAAACACTGAATTGATTCTTTTTACGAGATTTACATTATAAATGTCACAGACTACGATAATGATAAATAACTTGTTTTTAAACAAAAGTAAGAACAAATATTAAACAATTTACAAACAATTAAACAAACGTCACTTCAGAATACGCGCGAATTAATGTCCTTGGGCAAGGAATTTCCAACATTCACAGCAGCAGAAATGGCGTTACCAAAGCTCATAAATTTGTATAAAAGGCGAGCAAATTTGTTCGAGAAGTCATTCCGAATCCTGAGTTCAACAAGTAAATCAAATTGAAATTGTGCAATAACAAACATAATTTCATTTAATTAAAGGGTAAAAAATTGAAATAGTTTTCAACAAACATAATTTGATATTTTTAAAATAATTATTTTGAATCATTAAATGAAAAGAAAGAAGTTCTGTTTGAAATCGATCGATGAAATTATAAGTCGTTCGAATATAAATTGAAATCTGCCTTGAAGTTTAAATCTAAATATATTTAAGTAATTCAACTGTTAATCATCTGATTTTATTCATTAAACGAATCCTTCTTCTTTCTTTTTATTTATAAATTTTTTTGAATGATCGTTGAATTTCAATTTATAAGTATCAACAATAGTCAAAAAACAAAATCTATGATTGATTCCTGATATAATTGAATCAATTATTACAAAAATATCTCTCTTGAATCCGATTTCTACTCCAGAATTGTCTTTGCCTTCAATTTCGGGAACAGCACGCAAGTGTTTTTTTCTGAAGATCAGGCAACGTCTTCCAGGTTTGATATCGCAAAAACTCCAAATCCTCGAGAACGCTGGTGAAATGTTGTACTTCAATGTCTTTAGTCGCGCCAGTACAAGACTTCTACCATTGATGGCGTTTTTAACCATATAGCTAGATGAGTTTCAGTGGTCAAATTCAGTTTTCCCAGAAAAAATGAAAGTATTAATAGTAATTGACAAGACCCTTCAAAAAACTTCGGGCCCGGGGGCGTATTGCTAACCTTACTGTATTAACAATCCAGGTGAAGCTCTTGCAAAACTTATAGTGAAAAATCTTCGAAATTGTGATCTGGACATTTCTTTTTTGATCGGCCAAGGGTACTACGCAGCAAGAAATATGTCTGGTCGATACAATGGTGTACACTGTACGTCCATTGTGCAGCACATTCTTTGAACCTTGCTTTATTTGTTTTCAGTAAAATACCAGCCATTAGAGACTGCTAACCACAATTGAAGCAGTTAACAATTATTTTAATACACCGAAAAGAAAAGATATTCTGCAAAAAACAATAGCGAAAACAAAGAGACTCCACAAAAAAAAGACATTAAAAAGGCTGAATCTAACGCGATGGATCTCAAAATATCAAGCAGTTGAAGACTTTGAGGAGCTATTTCCGTTTGTGTTCGAGGCTCTTGACCAAATAAGAACATTGGAAAGTGACGCAAAGAACTTAAAAAACGCTATGGATTTCGAGTTCTTGATTAGCTTAAAGTTTAATAAGTATGGTTAACCAACTCTCGTTGCCATTAAGTCGTGAGTTTCAAAGAGTGAATTTAGACTATGTCCAAGCTATGGATCTCGCCAAAGATTTAAGGGATCAACTAAAAATTAAACGGGCAGAAGACGACTCATTTTCGAATGTGTTTAAAGATGCAAAAAAAATAGCTGAAGTCCTTGACATTGACGTTAAACATAAGAGAATAGTGAACCGACAAAAGAATCGTTCGAACCCTTCGTTTCAAAGTACAGAAGAATATTTCCGTGTTACTGTTTTCAATCCTTTTTCGATTTCTATTTAATGGACCTTGGAGAAAAATTTACAAACCATGAAAACATACTAGAAGGGTTTTCGGTTCTTTTTAAGGATTCTTCGTCTGAAATAGACAAAGCAGCTAAAATATTGAGCTATTCATCGCGAAATACCTATAACAGCAGACGAGGTTATAAGTATTTTATCTAAAAAGAACAGAAAACTGGATTTTATTTTACGATTTTTTTTTAAATTAATAATATTTTACTTACTGTATCAATATTTATTCTAGTTCATATTCAAATTAATGTGTATAATATATTATCTTTAAAAAAATATAATTTTTGTATGGCATACATAATGAATTCAATGAAGTTTTGTTATTTGTTTTTTTTATTATTAAAACTTTAAAAAAAATGAGCGAACTAGATTCATCCCCCCTATAGCGAAAACCTATCTACGCCACTGAATCCATGGTAATCCAATACATGTCACTATCAATGGTTGCACCATATTACTCTTTAGAACGGTTAAGACCATCAACTACGGAAATTCAAATGCGAATTGAAAACGATTTTCAACGCTTCACAAACAGAGAAGGCGGAGATATATTTATCAACAAAGATACCCTGCGTCGGATCAATTTTGAAAAAATTCAGAATAGTAAAAGAAAACAGTTCACAGTAAATCTTTCAGATCGCTATCAAGTGAAGGTCAACGTGAACAAGGCTGGAAAAAAACGAGGCATTGAAAAAATTAAGGCGAGAATTGAACGTAACCGTTCAACAAACATCAATTAAACTTTAATAATGTTTTAGAAAACTAGAAATGAACAAAATGAAACAAAATATTCATTTATTATAAACATTCAAAAACAATAAACGAAGAAAATTAGAAACAATAAAACGACAACAAAAACATGAAAATACACAATTTACACGAAAAAGATCATTTAGTATGACCTTCAAAAACACTGAATTGATTCTTTTTACGAGATTAACATTATAAATGTCACAAACTACGATAAACAAACATTTTAATTTATTATTACATTAAACAAATAACTTGTTTTTAAACAAAAGTAAGAACAAATATTAAACAATTTACAAACAATTAAACAAACGTCACTTCAGAATACGCGCGAATTAATGTCCTTGGGCAAGGAATTTTCAACATTCACAGTAGCTGAAATGAAATGTAAAATGTAAAAAAATGCTCGAATAAAGATATGGAACATACTTTTGGCAACTTATTAATTTTTTTCTGTCATGACTTATTTTTTTCTTCAACCGAAATTAAATTTTTAATCAATCGCGCAGAGTAAGTTCAAACCAACGTTGAAATTTACGTATCTGTCAAAAATATCCCAAGGAAATTTCGAAAAAAACGTAAGTAGGTGAACTTTTAAATTTCAATTCTCGAGTTGAGATTTAAAATAGTGAAGAAAAACAAATGTCAACTTGTCGGCTAATACCCGACGTTGAAATTGATCACGCTCAAGACACAATGGGAATCCAATACCTGTCACTATCAATGGCTCCACCATAGTACTCTTTAGAACGGTTAAGACCATCAACTACGGAAATTCAAATGGATTCACAACTAGAGAAGGCGAAGATATATTTATCAACAAAGATACCCTGCGTCGGATCGATTTTGAAAAAAATTCAGAATAGTAAAAGAAAACAGTTCACAGTAAATCTTTCAGATCGCTATCAAGTGAAGGTCAACGTGAGCAAGGCTGAAATAAAACGAAGCATTGAAAAAATTAAGGCGAGAATTGAACGTAACCGTTCAACGGGGGGAGAATGTTGAATCACCATATAATATCAATTAATAAAAAAAAATTAAAAAAAACCCTGTAGTTTTATAAATGAACTATATTAAATTGTGTAATATTTACATTTGTTAAAAGATCTTAATTAGATTATAAATTATCTACATAACAACTAATGTTTTATATTATAATTAACTTAAATTATAGCACCTGAAATTAAATAAATATTGAATTATTAACATATGTATTTCAAATTAACTCACCTGTATTCGTATTGAAATAAACTCGAAGACAAAAAACATGAAAAGAAAAAGATAATTCAATATAGGTATTTCAATTATAAAACACAACGAACTTACCATATGATTCACAACGTGCAAATCAAGGTTAAATAAAAAAAATCACTTATTTTTTGTCCAGCGGAGCACCAACAAACATCAATTAAACTTTAATAATGTTTTAGAAAACTAGAAATGAACAAAATGAAACAAAATATTCATTTATTATAAACATTCAAAAACAATAAACGAAGAAAATTAGAAACAATAAAACGACAACAAAAACATGAAAATACACAAACAACAAATATTAAACAATTTACAAACAATTAAACAAACGTCACTTCAGAATACGCGCGAATTAACATAGTCAATTTAACACTCAAACTCCATAAACAGTATTAAGAAGGTATTCTCAATTTAAACTTTTGTATATGAGAAAAAAAGATTTATTATTAAATTATTAAAAATTTTAATTGTTTATAAAACAATTAACAAATTATAAATTCCTTATATAATCAATGAGGAAAAGAGAGAAAAAAATGAAATAAGAGAGGGATAGCCCTTGTAAAAAAAAAAACGTACAAATGGTAAGCAGTGCTGCCAAAACATTTCCTTGGGCAAGGAATTTCCAACATTCACAGCATCTGAAATGGCATTACCAAAGCTCATAAATTTGTATAAAAGGCGAGCAAATTAGTTCTAGAAGTCATTCTGAATTCTGAGTTCAACAAGTAAATCAAATTGAAATTGTGCAATAACAAACATAATTTCATTTAATTAAAGGGTAAATAAAATTGAAATTGTTTTCCACAAACATAATTTGATATCTTTAAAATAATTTCTTTGAATCATTAAATGAAAAGAAAGAAGTTCTGTTTTAAATCGATCGATGAAATTATAAGTCGTTCGCATATAAATTGAAATCTGCCTTGAAGTTTAAATCTAAATATATTTAAGTAATTCAACTGTTAATCATCTGATTTTATTCATTAAACGAATCCTTCTTCTTTCTTTTTATTTATACTTTGTTTTGAATGATCGTTGAATTTCAATTTGTAAGTATCAACAATAGTCAAAAAACAAAATCTATGATTGATTCCTGATATGATTGAATCAATTATTACAAAAATATCTCTCTTGAATCTGATTTCTGCTCCAGAATTGTCTTTGCCTTCAATTTCGGGAACAGCACGCAAGTGTTCTTTTCTGAAGATCAGGCAACGTCTTCCAGGTTTGATATCGCAAAAACTCCAAATCCTCCAGAACGATGGTGAAATGTTGTACTTCAATGTCTTTAGTCGCGCCAGTACAAGACTTCTACCATTGATGGCGTTGAAAATTTTTAACCATATACCTAGATGAGTTTCAGTGGTCAAATTCAGTTTTCCCTGAAAAATTTAATTATTAATAGAAATTGACGAGACCCTTCAAAAAACTTCGGGCCCGGGGGCGTATTGCCAAGGTGTATATCAGGACAGCCTCCCATATTCTGCAAGGTTGTGTATGTGCAACGTTTCTTTTTGATTTAAAGAACTTTTGCATAAACCCAATCTCGCACATACTGCAAATCCTATAGTGAGCCCAAGCAGGGGGGTTGCATGGGGGCAACATGCCCCCATACCTACCTCATACTTATTGGGATATAAAATATCAAGAAATTTTACGCAAACACTCTTCCTTAACTCTGCCTTACAGTCACACAAAAGAAGCAACGCAAGCAGCCAGCAACTCGAATCTCATCGATGTTTCTGTAGTCACAGGTACTTTGCTTTAAGAGCCGTTTTCTTCACTGCAAGTTGAACTCAACTTGAGGATTTTTATTCTCAATTTGTGATTTTGTTTTTCTTCACTCAGTTGACAGTTTCAACTTTAGATTTTCAACTCTCGAGTTAATCAACTTCTGATTTTCTCAACTTCCGAAAAAAGTAGAAGTTGAAAGAGCAAACTTGAGAGTTTTCTATGTTTTTTGATTGGTTATACATTTTATCGCATCTTCTGTAAAATAATTTTTCTGGGTTTAAATAAAAAGTATTTTATCATAAAATGTTTCGAATAAAACTATTATTGGGAAAATCATTCATCATCTGCGTTCGGAATCGAAAATGGAGAAGAATTTCTGGTGATTGAAAGAAGAATAGAATATGCTCGGGCTTGAAAAATGTAAAAAAATGCTCGAATAAAGATATGGAATATACTTTTGGCAACTTATTAATTTTTTTCTGTCATGACTTATTTTTTTCTTCAACCGAAATTAAATTTTCAATCAATTGCGCAGAATAAATTCAAATCTTAAGTTGAAATTTACGTATCTGTCAAAAATATCCCAGGGAAATTTCGAAAAAAAACGTAAGTAGGTGAACTTTTAAATTTCAACTCTCGAGTTGAGATTTAAAATAGTGAAGAAAAACAAATGTTAACTTGTCACTTAACTCTCAAGTTGGTGTCAACTGTAGAGTTGGCTAACTTGAGAGTTTCCGGCAAGTTGGGCAATAGTGAAGAAAATGGCTCTAACTTTTGTGAGCAAAATGTATACTGACCCTGACGAGCTTCTGATTCAGTATACATTCTGCTCTTCATTTCATTGAGCAAAATGTTGTATGTTTCAGCGCTGTCAAAATCTGTGCTGATATACAGTTTGGCAATACGCGGCCCGGAGGTAGTTACCCCCCCCCCCTTTCTCTTCAGCACTGAGAATTTCGTTCCTTTTAGAAAGAGAGTGCTGCAAACTGGGCTTAATATGCTTTCAAAGAATTACAGCTACCAGAGAATTCATTCCAGAAGGGTCGAGAGCCATCTTGTAACCATTTTGCAACTACTGATATAATAGGGTTTTAGGTCTTCCTCTTGTGAATTTATCTAAGTTTTGTAATCAACTATGTCATTTATTTGTAGCACAACAATTACTGGTTTTGTTTCCTACATACCAACATTGTTTTCTTTCGAAACACCATGATTACATACCTGGTTACCACATGACCGACATAATAGGGCATCAGCATTGAGATGTGCCTTCTTTGTTGGGTTCGGTAATTGCATTGCTATATTTGTTCTTTCCAATGTGCTAAATGACGTTCAGGATTTTTGAAAGAGAGCAACCAATTAAGAGCAGCATGATCAGTGTGTATTAAAAATTCCCGCCTAAAACAAATAAACAGGTTAATGTTTAAAAGCTTTGATCATCGCCAACAGGGCTTATTTAAGGCCTCAATGAAATAAGCCTTAACCCTTTCTTTACCATACTGAATTTGGGATAGAATTGCTCCAATCCCGTCGTCGCATACATCCTTGTCTAAAACAAAGTCGCAGTTTGGAAGACCATGTGCTAAAACTGGTGGGGTTGTTCGCATTTTTTCGTCCAAGTAAACCTAACTTTTTTTTCCGTAAGTTGATGCAAAGGTCGTGCGATATACGAGAAATGGGGAATAATCTTGCGATAATAAGTACATTAGCCAACAAAACTTCGTAATTCGGATATATTTTTCGGATTTGGCCAGGATTGTACTGCATCTAGTTTTCCTGGATCTGGGGACACGCACTTTTCACTTACCACATGCCCAAAAATTTAACCTCTATGCGAAACAAGTGGCATTTTTTTATATTAACTTTTAATCCAGCATCTTCCAATCATCTGAAAACAAGGCGTAAATCAGCCAGCATTTTTTTTAAAGCTTTTACCATGTGCTAAAAGCTCATTCAAGACAACAACAAATGGCAAAACCTTTTTAATAATTCCCTCAATCATTGCTCAGGATTATAGGAAAAATCATAAACACTGTTTGAAGATGTTAACAAATCCATGCCGAGAATTCCCTAACTCCCAGCCGGAAGCACAAACTTGACGATCATTTCATTAGCCTGGGGTGGAATCGGCTAAGGTGATATATAATAAGTGATTGTCACAATCAAAAAATTCAGGGGTGCAATCGGCTAATTTGATATGTGAAAATCACATTTCTGATAGTCACATGTGATCACATTAAATTTTCAGTCTGCGTAAGGTGATCGCCAGGAAAAAAACAAATTCTAGCATCACCTGACGCAGACTTAATTTTTTGATTGTAACAATCACTTATCATATATCACCTTAGATGATTGCACTCCTGGTGTGTGAAAGATCAAATTTTAACAGGTTATCACCACACTTCGGATATATTTTTTCAAGAAGTGTTGTGCTTTTTTTGATAAATTCTGTTAAAAACGTTCATAAAATTAATAATAATTTTTATAACTGACTCGATATACAATATTAATAAGTTATTCTCTTGTATCTTACCAAATACAATCATGAATTCCCACCTACATAATACGCAAAAAAATTAAAATCTCAATCATTCTCCATTACCCATACACAAATCATCACCAGCAACACCGTCTTTAAATAAAAATCCTGCAAAAAATAAAACAACATCAACATCAACACCATCTAATAAACTTACCTCAGAAACAGCAGCGACGACAACATTTTCCAGCAACGACTACACAAATCTTCTTGAAAAAATAAATTTGCAAAGTAATTCAATCCTCGATAAATTTTCAGTGCTAGAAAATAACTTAACATTTAAAATCAACCCGATCGAAAACAATTTGTCACTAAAATTCGACGCAATTCGTAACAACGTCCAAAAACTCGAAGCACTCTGGAAAGTTGTTACATAAATGTTGAAAGATTAAGCGGTGAACTGAATCTTTTAAGAACTCAACTGCAAAGTCCAATGCCAACTTCGTCGTATACCCTCGAAAATCAAAACATAACCGAAAAACTGAATTCTCTTAATATCCCACGCGATACTTATTGGCATACCTTTTTTAACGGATGAAACTTAAAAAGCACTTTCAACTTTCTTTGTCACTCAATAAAAATACAACCGCCTCATATAAGCAAAATTTTTCATGCATGACAAGATTTTAAGATTATAATTAAATTAAGTTAATTGTAAGTGGTCCTTATTAAAAATTATCTCCCGGGGGAATAAAGCCGTATACATTAACTCTCAACTCTCTGACTTTCTCCCAACACATTCAAGAGGGCGGAGAAAAATCAGTTGCGACTAAACCTAAAAAAAGTCAAGCCATTGTCATCAGTAAAAATGCAACTGACACCTCTTGTTTTCCTAGCATAGAACTAGGTAGTTCTACGCTTCCTTATGTTAGTACGGTACAGAACTTGGGTATTACTTTTAACCAAACCTTGACTGAGCAAGATCACCTGTTGTGTGTTGTCGACAAAACATATGGTGGCTGCCTTTCTGTAAAAACTTAAGGCTTAATTTTTGGCAATATTGATAGTAGAAGTCAAAGAAAGCTTCGAGTTGCCTTCAATAATATCATACGCTTTGTCTATAGTCTTCGTCAGTTTAATCATGTTTCTCAATACACGAATACCTTAAACAACATGCCCCTGCAAACTTATCTGGACAGTAATGTTTTATTATTTTTATTTAATCTAATGCAGACAAAGGCACCTGACTATGAACTATTTGAAAAAACTTGTATTTCCGCAATCTCATAGAAGCAACATTGTAATTACGCCTACGTCTAAGTACATTGTTTCAAAGCGACAATTTTTTGTGTAAGCCATTGGTCTTTGGAACTCCTTACCTGCCGACTTCAGATGACTGAACAGCTACGCAATGTTAAAAAGGCTTTAGTAAATCATTCTATTATTCTCTTAATCTATTTTTCTTTACTGTTCATTTTTATGAAAATTTTGTTACCATTGTTTCTATTTCCCAAATAAAATCTTTCTTTTCAATTTTCTAATATTATCAAGTGAAATCAACCTATCTATTAAAACAATTTACCTTAAAACTAAGTATTCCTTAAAAAAATGAAATGTTTTTAATATACTTATGTATATGTGGGTACCACATCGCAATGTACTAAAGTTATGGAAGATCCAATGTTAACAAGTATATCACACCGCACTGAGGAACTAAAAACTACAGGAATAGTGAATCCTATAGACGAAGTGTCAGAGTGGACATTGTAGATTTTGGGGCTGGGGGACACCGACATCTGCGAGTTTCCCGACTCAGAAGCTATACTGACTGTTTGATCAAAAGGTACACAAAGCATGGAAAAACTGAGTCAAAAAATTAAAACTGGGTTCAAAAATGGGTGGGCAAAATCGCGAGCAAAAAATAAAACAACTTGTTCTAAAAGATGGCTGCTAAACAGTACTTGAAATAGGTTTTATTTTACATAATTTACAATTCCGTTTAACTTTCACTTGACCTTTATGAATTCTTTAATATACATAATTCTTCAAATGTGTTTACGAATACAATTACATTTGACATTTACTATTTGGGACATGAAATGGGCACGTTCAGATGTAAAAACATGGGCAGCATTCAACATTCTCCCCACCCAGTGAGCACAGTGAACGATGTTTCGCATACTATGATGTTTGGCATTCGGATTGTTGTTATATCCTTCATGTATGTTTGTCTCACATAAAAAGAAAGAAATTGTTAATAAATATGCATTAAATATATACAAGAGTTTCAAAATTATGTGAACATTTCAAAATTATATTATTAGCACCATCTATGCGCCAACTAGCATCAACTAACAACTCGGATTAGCAGACGACCTTAGCTTTTAGTCGATCGAGACTCGCAGCTGCATTCATGAATAAACGTCATTCTTCTTCTTCATAATCTTATATCCATCGTGGTTTTGATCGTGTTTATTGATAGCTTTTCATTTTATTTTATGTTGTGTCGTGTTATAAATAATTTATAATGTGATTTAAAATGTTTAATCGTTTGAATTTAATGTGGTGAGTATTATTTGTGTTTCTTCAATATGATTATTCGTTAAATGTTGTTTATATTGCTGTATCAAATTTCATTTCGTAAACGCGTATTGTACCTAATTGTTGTAGTTTCATTTCATTGCAGAGCGAATTTTGTTGTTGCATTTCCATTTAATTGGTGTGTTGATGCCTACAATTTAGTTTTACCTTGGGTGAGTTGCATATTATTTCCATTGAACACATAGTCCAGTTGTTTTTTTTTGTTTTGTTTTCAGGGTTTGTTGTTGTATCGCAAATGCAATAGAAAATTGGTTTGCGAATATGGTTGCCACCCATGATCAAATTGCTAATTAAAATATTAGCGTGTATAAGTATACTTTTATTTAAGTTTCAAATTCATTTTCCTTTTTTTTTCTTTTTCAGATTTTACATCATGATAATTATTTTAATTTGTTTAAATCATCTGAAGATAATTCTGATTTTGGTAAATAGAATAATAATATTTTAATATTAGTGTGAGTTTGTTGTTGGGGACGCATGAGTATGTATGTGTGCACGCACTTCGGTGTATGGGTGTATGTGTATGTGTGTATGTGTGTATGTGTGTGTGTGTGTTATAATTTTAGTATATATAATATATATTTTAATATAATTTTAAGTTAGTTTTAATATAATTTTAATTTTTATTATGTTTTATAACTTCATTTATTTTATTTATATTATTTTCTTTCTTATTATCTTTCTTTTCCTTTTCTTGAAAGTTGTTTTATTGTTTAGTTTCTTTAGAAGAAATTTTGAGTGAATTTTACGAATTATTAGCGGACTGTATGATTTATGAGTTGTTGAATGTGGTCAAATGTTTTGAGCGAATTATGTTATTATTATTTTGTGTTTAATATGATTATATTAATTTTGTTTGTTTTAGTGTGAATGTATTGAGTTTGTTTTAGTATGAATGTATTGAGTTTAAAAATGAAAATCTGAAGTATGAATGTGTTGATTTTACTTTTCGAATTTATGTTGATGGTTTTAAATTTAAATTAGTGTGTTTTCCTCATTAGTGTCGTTAGACGGTAGCGGGCATATTTTCGTAATGGGTCTTTTCATCTCGTTGTATTGGGTTCTAACTTTTACCACACGGATAAGGTCATCTTTTCCAGCGTATGTTTCACTTATTCTCGCCATTGCCCATCTTGATGGTGGAAGTCGTTCGTCTTTTAATAAGACCAAATCTCTAACTTTCGGTTTTTATTCGATCTTCAACCATTTCGGTCGATTTTGTAGTCTTGTTAAATACTCGCCACTCCATTCTTTCCAGAATGTTTGTAGAGACGCTTGAAGAATTTTCAATCGATCGAGATAGCCAATCTTAGTATTCATTAAACTTGCTTCGGGAACTATATGCAATGATGTGCCAATTAAAAAATGAGCTGGTGTTAGGGCGTTCAAATCATCCAAGCTATCGGTAACTGGGCAGAGGGGTCTCGAGTTGAGACAAACTTCTATTTGCGCTAACAGCGTACTCAATTCCTCAAATATCAGAGCTTGGTTCCGGGCGACTCGCTTCAAATGGTATTTAACCGATTTGACCCCTGCTTCCCACAGACCACCAAAGTGTGGAGAAGCTGGAGGGATGAAATTCTATTTAGTCCCCAATAGACTTAGTTCTTCAGCAACTTCGGAGTAATCGTGCTTAGCAGCACCCAGCATCCTTTGTAGTTCCGCGTTTGCACCTTTAAAATTAGTCCCACAGTCGCTGTAAACATTGGAACAGATCCCTCGTCGCGATGTGAATCTACGGAATGCGGCAATAAAAGCTTGGGTTGTCAGATCCGTTACAGCTTCCAAATGTATAGCCTTTGTCGAAAGACAGATAAAGATGGCGAAATAGCCTTTAAATACCTTGGATCCACGTCCTTTCCAGGCTTTAACTTCTATCGGTCCTGTGTAGTCGACTCCGGTGTGAGCGAAGGGTCGAGAAACATTCACTCTTGGGGCTGGTAGACATCCCATTAATTGTTGCATTGATGAGGGTTGGCTTTTAAAACAGATGACACATTTTTTAATGTATTTCTTCACGGTTCTCTTCATGTTGAAGATCCAAAATTTGTTCCGAATGTACGACATTACCTGCTGAATTCCACCGTGTAAGGTCTTCTCATGGGCACGCTCGATTATGAGTCTTGACATGTTATGGTTAGGTTTTAAAACAATCGGATGTTTCTGATCATAGGTAAGATTGGCATTTTGAAGTCGGCCTCCGATTCTAACTATGCCAAATGGGTCGATAAAAAGGTTGAGTGATTGGTTCAGTTTGGTCGTTTTAGTTTTGTTAAGTTCTTTTATGACTTCCTCAAACATGACTTGCTGAACGTTTTTAACAGCACAATGTAACGCAGACTCAATTTCAAATGGTGATAAAACTGATGTCATTCTAACATGTGTATCCCTTTTCAAATTATGCACAAATTTACGAACTGTTGCTATTATTCTCAATGCTTTAATGAGTTTGGACTGTTTGCAAATTACGTCAATAATGCTGTTAGTTTGTTCTACGGCGACATGAGTTTTGATTTCTCTCCGTTCTTCATCCGTTTCGATTTGAGTGGGTTGTATTGGAACTGAGAATTCCCAATTATCTTGAAGAAACTGCGGTCCATTCCACCACAAACTGTTGTTCTTCAACTTCGATAACGATGTACCACGGGATGATAAATCTGCTGGGTTGAGTTTCGTTGGAATATGTCTCCACATGCTCACATTCGTCAACCGTTGGATTTCGGTGACACGGTTGGCGACAAATGTCTTCCATCTTGAAGGCAATCCAATAATCCACGAAAGAGTTATTGAAGAATCAGTCCATGCAAATATTTTGACGTTTGTGAATGGTAGAATGGTTTGAGTGTAGTGTAAGAGTTTTGCCAGAATGACAGCTCCACATAGTTCTAGCCTGGGCAAAGACACTGTGCTAACTGGAGCCACCTTGGTTTTTGAGATAAGCAAGTGTGTACTGATACAGTTGTTGTAGTCGCGAACTCTTAGATAAACGACTGCCCCATAAGCTTTCATAGATGCATCACTGAATCCATGCAACTGTAGCTCTTGGACATCCTCTTGGGTGTTAATCCATCTTGGAAGGTAAATATCATCTAAGAACTCTAGTTCTTCTTGGAATGAAAGCCACTCTTGTTGTATTTCAACTGGGACATCTTCATCCCATGACAGACCTTGTAACCATAATTGTTGCATGATTATCTTCGCTTTGATAACAAAGGGTGAGATCCATCCTAACGGATCAAACAGACGAGCTACTGTAGATAGTATTGTTCGTTTTGTAGTTATGTTATCAATTATGATTTTCTGAAACGAGAAAGTATCAGTCGACGGAAACCAACGAATTCCGAGAGTTTTTGTATGATCCGGAGATCCAAAGGCTAGTGATATGCTTGTTTCTCGATCTTCTTCTGGAACAGATTCGAGAAATTCTTTGTCGTTACTCATCCATTTTCGGAGATGAAATCCAGCAGAAGACAGCAGTTGAGAAATTTGTTGGTATTTTTGTTTCGCTAATTCTAAAGAATCTGCACCTGAGACCAAATCGTCAATGTACATATCCTCACGGATCATTTGAGCTGCTAATGGATAAGCAAGTTCTTCGTCTGAAGCAAGTTTCTTAAGTGTCCGATTTGCTAAATACGGAGCTGGAGCAGTGCCAAACATCAGAACTTTGATTTTATAAATTTTTATCGATTGTGTTGGATCGTCACGCCAGTAAATTAGTTGATAATAAGCATCTTCTGGATGTATCTGTATCTGCCGATACATTTTTTCGATATCAGATGTAAATGTTATTTTGTGTGTTCTCCACCTCAGAACAATTGCAGTGATATCTGTTTGGGTCTTAGGTCCAGTCATAAGATGGTCATTCAATGAACTTCCGTCCGAAGTTCGAAATGACGCATTGAAAACAACTCTTAATTTAGTTGTTGTACTTGACTCCTTTACAACAGCATGATGTGGTACGACATAGTGAAAGGGTGAGTTCAATATATTGTCTTCATCGATGTTTACCTTTTCCATTTGATCGAGTTGAACATATTCTTCTAAACTTTTATTGTATTCCATGTATTGAGTTGGGTTACTTAGAAGTTTTTTCTCTTGTCTCAAGAACATGTTTAATGTTGTTTGTTTTGTTGATTGGAGTTTCGGGCGAACCAATTCTTTGAAAGGTAAAGACACTTCAAAACGCCCTCCCGGTGCTTTTTGGTAGTGTGTAGAAAATGTGATTCGCAATCAACGTTTTCTTGATTTTCTGCCTTCTCGTGGGGTGTTTCTTCTATTTCCCAGAATTTTCTTATTTGAGTGTCTATATCAATAACCTGAGAATAGACCTGGATAGAACGATTTGTTTCTTGTGGCACCTTACCCAAAATTAACCATCCTAGTTCAGTTTTTTGAGCTATAGGGGCGATCAGTTCTTTACTTCGAATAACTTCATTCTGCACAATTTCACAATAGATGTCACTACCCAATAAAATATCTATATTTGAGGGTCTATTAAAAGTGAGATCGGCCAAATTCAGGCCCTGAATGTGTTTCAACTTGGTAACATCTATTTGATGACTTGGTAGCCATCCTGTCAAGGTTTTGTAAACATAACCTCTTGTAGACGTCGAAAAGTCTGAATGGATTGATGTTAAATTTAACTCGACAAAGTTTTGACAAGAATCACTCTTGTTCTGGCCCAAAACTGAAACGTTGAACGAAGTACGATGTTTTTTCAAGCCCAATAGTTGCACTGAAGATTCTGTGATAAATGTTGCTTGTGATCCCGGATCTACGAGAGCTCTTAATTTTATGAAGTCTCCTCTGACAGATTTTACTTTAACGATTGCGGTTGCGAGTAAGATGTGTGTATTTCTGAATTCATTTAAATGAATACAGTTTGATGTTGAGGTTGGTTCATCGTATTGTTCAAAAGATGTTGCATTTGGGTTCAGTTCTGTTGATATGTGGTGTGTTTGTGATCGATTTGCATTGGACTGATTGTATGAGTGTCGATTCGTATTTTGCTGTGTATGAGTGAATGAGTTTGGTGGCTGTTGAGATCGCGTGTTTGAATTTATAGTGTTTGAGTTGCGTTGGTTTGGTTGTATGACTTGTTTTCTAAATGGGTTTTGTTGATTGTGTGGGAATGAATGATGATTATTGTTGTTAAAATTTGAGATGTTATTTGGGTTTTGTGTAGTATCGTAGTGCAATAGCGAGTTGTGTGGTTTTTGGCAATAATGGCATTTATAATTGCTTGGACAATTTCTTGTTCTGTGGCTGTATGCTAAGCAATTGAAACAATTACCATGTTGTTTGACAATTCGTTGTCTTGCATTGATGTTCATTTGCAAAAATTTCGTGCATGTACGTAGCGAATGTGCGCCATTGTTGCAAACTTTGCAAACAAATGACTCTGTGAATTCAGAATTCATATGGAAAACATTTTTTTGTTGTCTTTTGTATGAGACTGGTTTCACGTTTTGTTGTTGGTCGACCATTTCCAGTGTTCGGAACATCGTTTCTAAGAAATTAGAAAATTTGATAAACGTTGGAATCTCTTTCTGTGTTCCAAGGGTTATTTCCCATTTTGATTGGAGTGAAGCAGGCAATTTTTTCAAAAACAAAAAAATAATAATTGCATCCCAATGTTGTACTGGTATTTCCAGATTTTTCAGTGCATGCAAGATTTTTGTTGAATTGTCTAATAACTCCCGAATCCCTTTTGCATTTTCATAAGCAACGTTAGGCAACTCGTATAATAACTTAAGTTCATTATTGACGAGTATGCGTTTAAAATCATAACGTGATGTCAATAATTGCCAAGCCTTATCGTAGCTTGCATCGTCTACGTTAATATGTTCTAGCAAGACTCCGGCACCCTCCTTGCAACTAGACTTTAAATCATGCAATTTTTCAATTTGTGTTAAAGATGCATTATTGTCAACTAATGACACAAATTGGTCGTGAAAAGAACGCCAATTTTGGTATTCACCTGTGAATATCGGTGGATGAATTTTGGGTAAACGTACATCGTGTTGCCTTTGATCGAGTGGCGTTTGTTGTTCACCGATAAGTGATGATGCGTTTGCTGTTGCAGTTGCTGCTGCTTGAGCTGCGGCTTCAGCAAATTTATCTAACTCATCTAGAAGACTCGATCTGTACTGGTAATAGATTTCTTTTGCTTCGCCATGATTATCTTCTGCGGTGTTTAACATGTCTTCCTCTAATTTTTCACTAGTACAAATAAGGGTTTCATATTGTTGACTGATATTCGTCCAGTTTTGCTCAAGATTATCGAGACGTGTGGAGACGTAATTTTTCGTTCTCCGACTAGGATTCACAGTCTTTTTAAAATTCTCGAAATCTTTCGAGATTTGGGAGCTTATTTTTTCTATTAATTTTGCAGCATTCATTTTGTTTTTTTTTTTTTTTTTAATTAATAAATATATTTTATATTGAAAAAGAAAAAGGAAATTGTACTCACTTTGAGTTTCTCTTCGTTCTTGCAGAAATTGAAGGCGATGGATGGTAACGGATGGCGATGAGTTGATGACGATGGAGATGTTGTTGGCGTTGGCGGCTTATTTGATTTTATTTATTTGTTTTGTTTTAATGCAATGTAATTTAATTATTGTTAGATTTCGAAACAAATCAAATTGTATTAAATAAAGCGAAAATTCCGGCAAAGTGTCTAAATAGTCTTGAATTTAAAAAATGTGGGGTTGGTACACTATTATGTGACTTTTAAGGTTTCACTGGGTTTGGTAAACTATTCAATAATTGTTTAATGTTTTTATGGCTTTCGTTTCTTTTGTGGTTCTTTTAAAAGGGCTCGAAGGACCAAAATGTTTGATCAAAAGGTACACAAAGCATGAAAAAACTGAGTCAAAAAAATAAAACTGGGTTCAAAAATGGGTGGGCAAAATCGCGAGCAAAAAATAAAACAACTTGTTCTAAAAGATGGCTGCTAATCAGTACTTGAAATAGATTTTATTTTACATAATTTACAATTCCGTTTAACTTTCACTTAAACTTTATGAATTCTTTAATATACATAATTCTTCAAATGTGTTTACGAATACAATTACATTTGACATTTACTATTTGGGACATGAAATGGACACGTTCAGATGTAAAAACATGGGCAGCATTCAACTTTTCATTTTGTTTCATTAAAATATCTACAGCTTAAATTACCATGATTTCGCCTTAAAGATAAATTTTGATTTATTCCCAATTGTTGAGGTTCAGCAGCCACCTCCACAAAGCAGGCGTGAAAACTGCTTTGAGTTGCAAGGTAGTCGGTTTCCATTGAGACGGCTTTGTTAACCGCATCGAACATGGTTTTTGGTTCTCACATTCGAAATATTTCTTGTACCGAATGATCTGCAATACCATCGATGAGCTTCATCAAAAAAATGCGCTGCTTAGCTGCTGAGAGAAGTCACCAAACAAGATACGTCAAATGCTGAATATCGCGGGCAAATGTTTCAAGATCTTCGCAGTCGCGTTTTCGCCTGGAGCGAAAATAGGATGAGAAAAGTTTTTTTTTTGTTGTGAAATAAACCTAAGACGCAAAGCAGAAGCTTATTTATTGTAGTCAGTGTGCTCGTCTGGACTCAAATTTCAAAGTATTAAGTATTAAAACAGCTTTACATCGTAGAAAACAAACAAGAACTTGGGGTTTCTGCTTGGAATCCCGAATAATATCAGTAAATTAAAAGGAAAAAGACTTTTATATGCAATTTTACAGAACACGTTATCTTCTTCTTTTTTTATGTAACCGAAGGTTGTTTCAACCATAAGCAATATTCGTAGCAATAATAAATATAAACAATTTTATATAATAATTATTTTTAAATAATGATTTGTATACTAAAATCATATTAAACAGGAACTTGTACGTATTAAAAACAAATAAATTATTTTGTATAAAATAAGGCACATAAGTACGCACTCTTTTGGTGGGCCCGTTTTTGAAAATCTATTTATTGCTCTTTGAACAGAGATCGGGATTTGACTGTGAATGTGCATGAGTGCCAAACCATGAAGGTTGAAGACCTCACCGCTGAAGAATTTGTATCTAGAAAAATTTCAAGAATAAGAAGAAACATAGTTTTCTGTACATATTATACCAAAACATCCTTATTACATTTGTTACTTAAATCCAGAGCAGTAACGACAACACAATTATTTGTATGCATTGCACTGCTATTAAGGTCAAGAGACAACACATATTTTAAACACAATAGAATAAACTATGTATTACATTAAATTGTTTCAAGTTAAATAGCCTTGTTAGCTGCACTTGCGTCACATCACTACAAAATTCATTCAAATGCTCCACAATTTTGACGAGGTCTAAGAAAATTGGTGTTGAACGCATTCATTTATATTAAAGTAATAGAGTCAGAGCCCAGTTCCCCCAGACATAACTTATTTTCTAAATGACAAAATATGGGGCGTCAAGTACTAGTCCAAGAGCCAGCGACGATCAGACGTACGTTGTTTTATAAAACCTGAAATTTTGCTGGTGTATGTTCTTATACAGATACGAACGATTCCCAGAAAAGGTGTTTAAAATGGCTCCTCAAATACGTTAAAGTATAAAACTCAATTAGTATATATTTTCTTTGGAAAAATATTATAAACCATATCTTCCATTGTCAGACACTTGGTACAATTGCAACCGCCTGTCAGAAAGCACAAAGTATAATTAATTAATTTTTTACTTACGCCATATTATATTTTTTTTTAAGGGAGCTATCAAATGATGTTTTCTTAGTTATCAGACAGGTTTCGATAGTTATTACATCATGTCAGAGACACATTAAAAGTCTAACGTAGATGCGAGAGCGAGGTTTATAAATGCAAGCGAGTGCGAGTGAAATAGCGCGTTCGGCATATTCTGATCTTTCACTGCCTATCATTGGTCGTTTATATACTGTATTATGTGCATTTTGGATTTATCGAATCATTTCTAAATTAATTTGTTTTTATAGAAGAAGCTGCTAGCGACGAGAATGATAAGGAGATCGAAGAAGATGATGATAATGCCTTCAAATCAAATCAGAGAATGCTAACAATTATAACCAGGAAGATTGAAAGATAACCTATTTTTAATAATCTACTAACATTACTGACATTACATGCATTAAGTTATTTTGAAATTATGAAAATAAACAAAACATTACATTGCCCTTTGTAAATAATATGCCCATGAATTGGTCTAAAATAAATCATCTTAAACCCATAAATAAAAATGCACACGAATGTGTCGCACGTACTTGCCTAATTACAGTGGAAAACAAGATTTTTGACAGAAACATCAACATTTATGTTGGAAATATCACAGTTTGAACTTATAAAAATTATCAAAACCACAATACTTAACAGCTTTTAGTAAAAATGAAGCCATCACATGTCTTAAATAACAAAGAATTTAAGACAATAGTATTTTGAAAATTGTAGGACCGGTTTTGATAAAATCCTGTTTTTTATTTTTAGTTTTTTGAAAACAAAAAAATTTGTATTTTTTATGCAATTTTTTAGAATTTATTAATTTACACTTGATTTTAAAATTTTAAATATTTTTTTTGATAAGTTTTAAAAACAGAATTTTCAAAAAAAAAAATCAAAATTAATTAAAAACAGAAAAAACTAACTATTCAAATTTTTTTCAAATGTAAAATTTTCTTGAAATCCATTAAGCCGCTACCCAGAAAGTCGAAAATTAAAAAAACCGTTACTTGAAAGGTACCATTAATATACTTTTCCGATAAATTTGGTTCTAATTAGCTGATAGCCACTACCAACAAAAAAAATCATTAAAATCCCTGGAGCCATTTTTGAGAAAAATACGCTTTTCCTTAATCGTTGTATGGCAGGTACCTATATTTTTAGCCCTAAAAATAAAATTTCAATTTCCCTCTGAGGAATGCCAAAAGATACACACATACCAAAAATTATAACTCAATCGCTTAACCGGCTTAGGCTGCATATTGATATACACTCGGACAGACATAGTCCCTATATATATATCGCAAGTTAAAATGAAGTGTCTGTTTGTTAATTCAAAATATCAGCTTTACGAAATGCATTATGAAAGTAAGTTTATATTTATTTATTTATTTATTTATTCATTTCATCAATTGATTTCAAGATCTGCTGATTACAAAAATTCCAAAAAAGATAGATTTATCATAAGTTTGGGTAAGATACAAAATATACATACATAACATGATAAGCAAGTTTAAGATAAATTAATCAAGAACAAAAGAACAAAAGAAATTAAGTACTTAGATTAAGTATTATTTTCTTAAAAATATCCCTCTTCATGCAAAGCTCGATATCATTGCATACTCCGTTAAAAAGTTTTAAAGAACGTGCTAGCGGCTCATTTAAACCGTAGTTAGTACTATGAGGAGCTTTATGGAATAATTCAATTCTGTTACGAAGCGTTCGTGTAGGAGCATAAAAAGGAATCAAGGAAAGCAATTCCATAGAAGATATTCGATTATCCAAAATATCTTTTACAAATAGTATACATTGCACTTGCCTACGACATTTGAGCGTTTTTAAATCTATGAGAGAGCACCTTGACTTATCCCATCCCAATTAAATTTTCTCAGGGCATAATTAGTAAATCTTTTTTTGAATCCTTTTTATTCTCATACTACTATTTTCATAGAATGGTGACCAAACAACACAACAATACTCTAAAACTGGTAAAACCAAAGACATAACAAGGTCTTAAGCGTATACGCATCCTTGAAATCAGTTGAATTTCGTTTTAAAAATCCTAACAAAGAATTACCTCTAGACACCACATAGTCAATGTGTGTGTCCAACTTTGAATCAAAATGGACTCCCAGGTCTTTTATAGTACTGACTCTTAAAAGGCTAAAATCATGGAATTTGTATTCAAAGTTTATAAGAGATGAAGATCTTGAAAGACTAAATATTTTACATTTTGAATAGTTCAGTTCCAAGCGATTGTAACTACACCAACTTAAAAAATTTGTTATGTATAACTGCAGAAATAGACAATCTACAAGTGAAGACGTTGAAATAAAAATTTTCACATCATCTGCATACATCAAAATGTTACAATATCGTAATACAGCAGGTAGGTCATTGGTGAAAATAATGAATAGCAGAGGGCCCAAATGGCTTCCTTGTGGAAGACCCGATAAAACTTCCATAGTGTTTGAGGTGCAATCATCTATCTTTACAATCTGCTTTCTATTCGACAGATATGATTTTAACCATTTTGTGAAATCTTTATCAAAACCCATCCTTGTTAATTTTTGTAATAGAAGATCATGATGAACCCGGTCAAATGCTTTAACAAAGTCTGTATAGATGACATCAACTTGCTTACCATTTTCTATTTGATTGCTACAAAAATTTGTAAAAAGGCTTAAATTTGTGCAAGTCGATCTTCCTTTCAAAAATCCATGCTGAAACGAGGATAATGATTCCTTAACAGAAAAGTAGAGCCTTTCAGTAATCATTTTTTCAAAAAGCTTGGGTACCGTAGAAAGTTTAGAAATAGGTCCATAATTTTTTACTAGATGTTTAAGACCACTTTTGTATATGGGATCAATGAAAGAAATTTTCCATTCGTCCAGGAATATACCAGTAGAAAGAGATTTATCAAAAATACGAGATAGAACATAACATAACGAAGTGGAGCATTTTGATAATAATATGGGAGGAATCAAATCAAAACCCGCTTTTTTGTCGTATCAATATCAGTTAAGCTTTCCAAAACATCCTGTTCGGAGAAGCATACTAATGAAAAATCAGTTAAAGGATTTATATTTGGATATAGCTCACTAGTATCCGCGATTAGGTCTCTATTATATGAAGTTTGAAAGAATTGTGCAAAGAGATTACATGAAGATTGAATATTATCTGATTTATGACTTTCATACTCCATATTCTGGTGAAACGATGAAACTTTTCTTTTAGAGTTTAAAAACACCCAAAACGATTTGGAATTTGTTTTTATATTTGATTCAGTATAATTTATATATTGCCTGTGCAGAAATTTGTTTAAAAAATCAAATTCTTTCCGTAACTGAAAAAATCTAACACGGTCTTCGAAAATATTTGTTGATTTATAACGCTTAAATGCCTTATTCTTGGCATTTTCCAAATTTTTAATCCTTGAGTTAAACCAAGGTAGTTTAAATGTCATTTTTTTGACTGAGGTAGGAACAAAACGTTCTATTCCTTCAAACACAATACTTTTAAAAAGAGTATACATATCTTCTAAGAATTTACCTTCCAAAGAATCCTTCCAGTTAACAGTATTGAAGAAACTATTGAGCGCAATAAAATCTGCCCTTGCATATTTATAAATTTTAAGTTCATTTACAGGTAAAACAGAAGGATAATTATAATATTCGAATGTTAAGCATACAGCTTTATGATTAATAGAATTGTTTAGAAGAGGGAAATTTGAAGCTTCTAAGTAGTATTTGAAATCATTGTTTATAAACACTAGATCTAAAATTCTTCCCAAACAAATTTTACATTATTAATTTGAAAAAGCCCCTTAGCAGAAAACGAATCAACGATTAACATCTCTATATCACTCTTCGCATTAAAAGGGATCAAAATTTGATCATCTTCCATGTAACACCAGTCAATGTCACCAACGTTAAAATCGTCAAGTATACATGGAGATTGGTTCGTCGTTAAATCATTCACTATTGCTTGAGCATTAGAAATGTGATTTGAATATAGGTCTATTTCACTTAAATGTCGAATGTAACTAACAATAAAAAATAAATCTTTAATTTCAGCAGAATCTTTAGAACTTACACAAACACATAGTTGATCAATTTCATCCGCATCATTCAATAAATTACGTTGAGAACTGTTGAAAGTTAAACGGACGGCAATCATCACTCCGCCTCCACGTTTCCATCCTGTATTTATTAAACGATCTTTACGACATACATTGAACGATGAATCAAATAGCTCAGAAGATATGAAATTTGAGTTTAGCCATGTTTCAGTTATGATGATAACATCATACTCATGCAGAGAAGAAAACAAGAAGAGCTGGTTAGTTTTAGTCCGCAAACCACCAGCATTATGAAAAAATACTCTTATTTCTGATAATTTTCTTTTTTGTTTTGGAATGATTACTTTATTTTGCTGTCGTCTTCCTTCTTCGGAAAATTTACAAATTTCTTAATTTGTAAATGTTTAGGCCATATCGATGCATCCGAAGCAGCATCAAAATGGCTTGCAGGTATCCCCAACTTGAAATTCACAAAGCGTAGTGAAGAAAAATCAGTTTCTTTTTTAATCAGCTTAGAACAGCGCATAGCACTCTTTGAAGCATAATCAATAACATTCTCCTCTGATACATTACTGTCTTAACGGGAAATATGTAGAAACCGTAGACGAGGCACAGATTTTAATGTTATTTCACCCTCTACGGCAGCGGCAGTCCCAAACAATACCTTGTTGGAGCGATGAGCACCCTTCCATAATGTAGTACCAGCAGCAACATTGGCAACACCTTGAGTGAGAGGAGCATTTTTCTCAGCTTCACCATCATCAACAACAACAACAGTTTGAGCAACGTTTTCACCACCAACAACAACAACTTCATTTCCAGCTACAGCTGCATCATTTCGGTTAATCAAATCAGTTGTTATGAGTGATAAGCTTTCGTCATCATTAGCTCTGTCAGAACCAGCGGACTGAAAAGATGAACTGGTAGCAATTGTTTTATTATTCGTAGATGTCGAGGCTTTCGCATTATATGCAGCACTAGCAAGATCGTCACTCTGTGTTAAACAGTTTGGCTTGCTTGTTAATTTTGCATTTTGATTTGATAATGCAACCGGTTTTTTATTTTTCATTAAAAGTTTCTTATCACAACTCTTAAACACAGGAGATGAAGATGGTGCACTTTTATTCATAGGCGAGTTAAGAAAGCGAGGAGAAAAAGAATTGGTTTTGTTTTCTTTAAAGAGCTGTAATTGTTTATTGTTGTTGGTTTGTTCAACAACCGCCGGTGTCTTAGTTTGAGAGCGTGTAAGGCGCGGCGGTTTCACAAGTTTATCGAACTCCGATTTATTATCAACAAAGAAACGATATAGGTCTTTGATTTTGGGTATACTTCGCAAAAGAGAAATGTCTTTGCATGAACTACACTTCCAAAAAATATTTTCATTTGATTGAAGCACAGCACGCATATTTCCATTTATTTTAGTGCATTTAAAATGAAAACCAGATTGGCAAACTCCGCACAAAATCAAATCGTCCTTGGATGTTAGTAAATTACAATTAGAACATTGGGTATCCATATTGGACATTGAAAACTGTTGGAAATAATGTGAATAGAACCGTCTGTAAAGAGAACGAGAACACGGTAGGTACTTATAAGAAAAAGCAATTTAAACTTACGAAATATATAAACAAAATTTAGGTAATTTTCATTACATATTGTACACATATATGAAAATTTAGAAATTAATTTTAAATAATAAAATTTTAAAAGTGGAATTTTTCAAACATTGTACAATTATAAATGTTTCGCTAAAGTATACTGGTTTAGCTTTAGGTTGTTATATATTTCGTAACCGCCTAACAAGCAATTCATATTTTTTTTTTTATTTTTCGGCTTTATAACATCAGATACTGTATATGCAGTTCATGTTATAAATAAGACTCTTATACCGACAGACATCTCGGGTAGGATGTGTATGTTCTCATATATATATTTCATACCTAAAAAATACCTGTCCCGAGAGATAGAACAATTAGTTTTCTATAGCTAGAAGTAAGTATCTAATTCGTTCAAAGCACGAGCATATGCTAAGCAGGTATGCTAAGTATACACATATAAACACTACTTGACGAGCCACATTTTGTCCATTAGAAAATAAGTTATGTCTGGGGTCACTGGTCTCTTGAACTATAAATACATAATAACTCTTATACAATCGATACTTATCCTTAACTATGCTCTTTCATGTTTTCCAGTTTATTTGAAATAATTTCATACCATGTAAGACTATCTAGCTTAATAAATACACACTCTTGAATTGTACTCCTAGCTGATCGGTCGCATTTTATTTTAACAGACCAGGCCCAATTCAAAGTTTACCCGTAAAATGTTAATCTTAAAAAAGAACGATATTCAAAAGGATTAAATTTGGTTAAACACAAGAAAAATTTAAATTATTAGGTAATTATGGAAAGTGATCTAATTAAAATTGATAAACTTCTAGCGCCGCCGCGGCGCTCCGATCAGTTCCAGATTAGAGTTATGCTGAATGCTGGGGATATGTATAATGTGGTAATGGGTATTAAGAAATGCTTAGTACCGGCTCAGGTCGATAATGTATTGGAGTGGCAGAAACTGGACAGGAGAGCACAGGAAATTATCTTGATTAGTCTGGGTCAGCAAGTGCTTTTTCATGTAATGATCTGCACAACATCACATAATATGTGGAAAAAGTTAGAGTTGGTGTATGAACAAAAGGCTCAAACTAACGTTCATCTTATCCAGCAAAGATGTTATAGCTTCAAGAAAGGACCAGATGATGATATTACAACGCTTATATCGAAGCTTGAATCGATAGCCCAACAATTGAAAGATTGTGGCGAGTCGATTACGCCAAACATGCTTATTACAAAAATTTCTTATGACTTTACCGTCAGAATTTAATTATTTTTATTTTACCTGGAAATCAATGGCAGCCAGATAGGATTGAAAACTTAACGGCACGTTTGATTATGGAAGAGTCCCGTTTTGTTTTTCAATCGTATGGTCAGGGTAGAGCAAGTGCTTTATTGGCGGGTAGGTAGAAACATGAGATCACACAATTCAAACAAGTTGAAAGGCAAGCCAGGTAAATTCTTTCTTTGCAGAAAACGTGGGCATCGGAAGAAGGACTGTCCATCCCCATGTGGAAACCTTGCTCAAAACGAATCATTTGGTAAATCGTGTGATGCTTTTGTATGTGCGTTGGTTTCTGGATTAGGGGCAATTGATCATATGACGTTTTGAAAAGTTTGGGTCAGTGATTATACAGAGTTTGATAATGCACAATATGTTGGAATTGGTAATGGCAAAACTTTAAGGGCACTCGGAAATGGGACAGTAAGTATTCTCTCTTTTAACGACAAGGATTTGTTGCTAAAGCTATGACTCACGTGTTATTCGTTCCTGACATTCATATAATTTCATTCATGGATAAAAACTTAGAGAATGGTAAGTGTACTCGTTCATGTGGATTTATGCGGTCCTATGCAGAATAATTCAATAGGTGGATCCAAATATTTCCTTTTATTCAAAGCCGATTATTCCCGGCTTAGAGTGATCTATTTCCTTAAAGAGAAAACAGAAGCTCTAGAATGGTTCAAAGTTTTTATAAACAAAATTAGGTTGGACAAAGCTTAAGGTTGTGCGGACAGACAAAATGGTCTTGAGTTCGTGAACGCTGGTGAAAATAATGGCTCGTTAAGGAGTATATTAAGCATCAAACTTCAGTACCATAAACCTCGCAGCAGAACGGCAGGGCGGAAAGGGAGAGCGGGGGAAGCGGCAAGAACTCTCATTAATGGAAAAGATTTATCTTTGATATTTTGGCAGATGCTGTGAATTTTTCTGTGTTTGTTTTTGTTACGAATTAATATTTTAATAATGTTTTTGTTTATATATAACATGGTAACCAGTAAAGAATACTCTGAAGGGGATTCTTAAAAAAACGCGAAGCCAGCCCCAGAGGGCTGGCCCAACTGTTGTTGTTGTTAAATCAAAAATGAAAGAAATATTTGACGACTAATTTTCACAAAGGTCCAACTAAGACTAACTTATTCTACTTATTCTACCTTACGATGCAGCGTTGTATGGTGGGGATCACTCGAGGTCATTCTCACATAATGTGCTGACGTTTAATTACTTGGTCAATGACCAACCAATTCCTAAGCAGCACGGGCATCCGGTGACATGGAATATTCCGCGACGAACCTCGATATACAGTTACCTGTGGGAACATGTTTGTATCATAAAATCATGAATCAACAAATAGGATTCATGCGCATGTTTAGAGTGCACATGCGTCGTCATCCCTCCTCCCGCTTTGAAAATCTACGTCCCGTAGATTAATGACGTCATAGCGGGGGGTCATGCTGAAACGTTCCGTGGTGTTTCCTCCGTAAATGTTCGTACAGACGGAAAGCTGATTTCAGGGTGTATCCTTCGCCATAGGTAAGTGACAATAACTACTTGTATCAGGAAAATTATTCCCAAAGTCATGAGTGAGATCTTAAATCTTACATCGAGATTGCCAAGACGTGCGATATTTTCTATGCCGATGTTGTGAACATATCCAAGGTCTAGTTTATATTCTTGCCGCGTAATATTGGTGAGTGCCGGGGGAAGGGCTTGCAGGGTTGTTGTGGTAAAGCTTCTAAACGTTCGGTTTCCTACTTTCACTGTTTCGTTTTGTATTTGTAGGATAAATGTTCCTTCCATGTGTCTTGAAATATTTCCTGTTTTCACCTCGCCTTTAAAATTGGTTAGAAAAATGGTACCTTCATGGATAAGTTCGGTGATTTGTCTCGTGTTTGTGCGATAGGTACAAGTTGCCAGACCTCCTTTTAATATTCTAGCTACGCAATCATTTTACTTATGGAAAGACAGTTTCCTGTTATATCGTACGTCTTCTGGTAGTTAACTAGCATTCTGTCAAAGTTTAAATCAATTTGCTTGTTTCTCCTGATCGATGCTCTTGTTCGTAATAGGTTGAATTCGTTCTTCTTTACCTTGGGCATAGACAAAACGTAGAATAACATTGTTTCGTTGGTAAAAATAGCTGGTGTTCCGTACTCTATTGCTTCGATTTCGTTGGCATACGGGTTTGGATTTCGTTGATGAGTCTGGCAATTTCCTCTTTATCCCAAAGATTGGTGTTGATCAACCCATTTTTTGCCACCTGACATGCTCGCACGATTTCATTTATCTCCCCTTTCACGACAAGTATTTTGTTTAAGATATCCTGTTCAACCCTGCCCGAAATCTAGTCCTTTATTCCATTGTTTACCCGGTTTATAGTGAGATTAATTTTGTTGGTTATCTCCTGGGTGACGCCAAAAAGTTTGTTGTTGATCTTGTATTGCTGATTATTATTGGAGGCGATTTTTTCTTCCGCTTGAAGGATTTGGTCCCAATCTGCGGCTTCTGGGTTGCCTGATATCCACTTCCAGGCACTCCCAATCCAATTTATAGATCTCGTTTTGTGAGACGATTTACTTTTCAAGAGCTCGATGCGGTCTTTCTTCTGTTTTAGATAAAATTACTTGCGATCCTGATCCTTGAGATTGTTGTCTAATACTCCGCTCCATTCTCCAAGCATTTTTTCGAAATGTCCCAAGTCAATCATGTGGACTAGTTTGAAGTTTCCATCAACTATGCATCCTCTACCTTCTTTGAGTGATATAAGTGGCGATTGGTAGTTAAAGATGTTAAGGCCCTCGACGGCTGCCAGTACAATTAATCTTTTTTTTACCTAATTTCACGGGCTTTTGATCGTTGTGAATTGTTTTTAATTTGGGTTTTATGTATTTTACGACCGGTATCTGTGACAACGGTTACCCTTTTATCCCTGGCTACAATCTCCTTTCGATACAATGGGTTATGTTTACCTTGTACCCTAGTCGATATAGTTCGAGAATCGTGGAATGGAATCTCTCGACTTGTCCGTTAACCTCGCTGCGATTAACTGGGGTTTGATACATTTTTATATCGAGCATTTTAATAAAGTTCACCATTATAGGACTTAAAAAACTTCTCTCATTATCCGTGACTAGTATCCTAGGGACAGTAAAGTAGTGAAGAATCTTAATAACTTTGTCCCTAAGATGAAGAGAAGATTTATTTCTTATGTGGAACAGTTTCGCAAATTTTGGAAATTTATCAATACATGAAATTAATTTTTCTCCCTGGATATCCATTACATCCATATGGAGTATTTCGCACGCATATGAGGGAATAGGTGTGGGTTGGAACTCTGGAGTTGCTGGATGTCTATCATATTTATTAGAAAGACAAATATCACACGATTTTACGTAGCGAGTTATGAGGCTATTAATTTTTGGAAAGTAGTATTTCTCGATAATTTGTTCTTTATTCTCTCGGGCATTTCTATGTGCCCGTTTAAGCCTTTACAAAGTTCTTGTAATTTGAGTCCATTTTGGATGTTTGGTCTCAGCTTGGTTTTCAAAATTTCCACTAGTTTATTTCTGTCCAGGCACTGCAGTGCGATGTAATGCCTAGAATATCCCGGATGAGGTTCCTCGTAATGGGTCTGTCATCACCATTTTCGGTTTGAGACAAAACTGCCCCTATGGCAAAATTGGACGCATCTGTGGTCAGCGTAAATGCTTTTTCGAAGTCCGGAAAAGCTAGGATCTCTGAGGAAGTCAGAAGCGTTTTTAAGTCGTTAAAAGTGCAAAGTGCCTTATAATCCAAAGCAATTGGTACCTTTCTGGATTGATTCGCCTTTACTTGTGCATTTACACCTTTAGTTAAATTTGTGAGAGCTTTGCTACCTTCGCATAATCACGTTTAAATTTACGACAGTAGGATGTTAGTCCCAGGAAACTTTTAAGATCTGTTAAATGTGTAGGCGGTAAGATTTTCTGTATAGACTCTACCTTTTTTGGATCCGGATGAATACCGTCAGAACCAATGACATAACCCAAAAATTCGACGGAAGTTTGCATAAACTGTGTCTTTTCAAGATTTACCTTTAGGTTTGCTCTGAGTAGTTCTGAAAATATTACTTCCAGATTATTTAAAAGTTCTTCCATTGTACCACCAAAGACGATTATATCATTGCTATAAGCGTAGCAGATTTTCCCGATATATTGTTTCAATACATCATCGATCATTCTTTGGAATATTGCCGGAGCATTTTTGAGGCCAAATGGAAGTCTCATAAATTCCCATTTTCCATTCATTGTCGAGAATGCTGTTTTAGGGACATCTGACGGTTTCATATGAATCTGATGGAAACCAGAAGTGAGATCTACGGTGCAGTAATATTTCGATTTTCCTAAGCTAGCGATGGTGACATTGATATCCGGTGACTGCATTAAGTCGTTTGAAGTCGACAACCATACTGTTTCTCCCCTGTGGCCTTATGTTTTTTAGGAACCCGATACATAGGAGAGTTATAGGGACTTTTAGAGGGCCTAATAATGCCTTCTTCTAGAAGTTTCTTGATTTTGTTCTACCTCATTGCGCATACAAGCCGGGTAGGGATAACTTTTGGAGTAAATGGATTCAAAAAATACTGCAATGTCCCAAAGGCAGTAAACATTTTTGGTCATTTGTAAAAAAAAGTAAAGAATTCTTCGTCATCATCAGTTCCTACGCTCGTCTTCAACGATACAACTGCTGTCAGTTCTCAAGAAAAAGCAGATCTGCTTGCTTCCCAATTCGCGTCAAACTCAACACTGGCCGCAGGTGTCAGAACTCCTCCTATCCAATCTTCTTTCGCACTCGTTCAGTCGCAAGAGTATTGAAAGATCTCAACATAAATAAATCTGCTGGCCCGGATTGTATCCCCGCTATTGTTCTGAAGAGGTTTTCCTCGACGCTGGCAAAACCTTTGCGTAAGCTTTTCCATCGGTCCTATTCCTCTGGACTTTCCGAGTGCATGGAAAACGGCATTTGTCAAGCCAATCCCCAAAAAAGGCGAATCTTCTTCACCCTCAAACTACCGACCAATTGCACTAACGTCCCTTATTTCTAAGGTTATTTTTTTTTTTCTTCTTTTTTTTTTGTTATAAGTAACGCGCGCACAAGGGACTACTTGTTTCCTTTTTAATGTAACACACTGCGCGGGCATTTGGAAGATAGGGAGGGGAGAGATAGGAGGTGTCGATTAACATTGGTTTTGAATGTTTGCAGATCAAAATGGCAAGGGAAAATCTCGCCGGGTAAACTATTCCAAATTCGTGTCGTTCGGCTAAAAAAACAATCCCTATATTTCACGGTACGTCCGAAGTTGGGCTCAAAGGTGAACTGATGAGCATTCCTTGCGAGATGATAATATACCCCCAATATTAAGCTTTAAAGACAGAAGACAGCATTGAGTTTTCGAAGCATTAAACTCCACACGATTCCTATTACCCCATTTGACAATGCTGTATAAATCGGACTTTAATGAGCTGGACATACGGCACCGTTGCAATTGTACGTCTGAATGCGAAGGACGTGAATTATCGAACGAATATGAAAAGCTGAGGGTAGAGTCGTCAGCAAAACAGTTTAGTGGATCAGAAGTAACAGACAGAAGATCATTTATAAAAATGAGAAAAAGAGTCGGAGACAGAACAGAGCCCTGGTACACGAGCATTTATTTTATGGGAATCAGACTTGAATCCGTCCAATACAACTTGTATTGAACGGTCCAGAATATAGCTTCAAATCCAACGAACAAGAGTATTATCGATCCCAAAAGCACGCATTTTCGATAAGAGAGCTTCATGCCAAACTCTTTCAAATGCCTTGGAGATATCAAGATCAAAATTCTTACTTTCACCAGCAATGTAAAGATTTGTTCCACTGTTCGGTGAGATATGCTATCAGATCACCAGTGGAACGGTTGCTGCGGAAGCCATACGGTCATGGAGAAGCTTTCGATCTTCGAGATATTCCTTAAGCTGGCGGTTAATCAGTGTTTTCATGTCCTTAGAAAGAAGGGATGTCAGTGCTATGGGTCGGTAGGAAGAGGGGGAGGATGGGTCACCTTTTTTAGGGACAGGCTGGACAAATGCTGTTTTCCATCTTCTAGGAAAGATTCCAGAAGAGTAGGAGCGATGGAAAAGTTTACGCAGTGGCTTTGCCAGTGTGGAAGAACACCTCTTCAGAAAAATCGGGGGTATACCATCCAGTCCAGCAGATTTGTGTATATCGAGATCTTTGAGGACTCCTGCTACTGTACGAGTGCGGAAAAAAATCTGTCCCATGGAAAAATTTACATTCTCAAGTACTATGCGGCAGTGTGGAGCTGGCAGCGAAATGGGCGGCGAGCAAGTTTGCCTTCTCTGAAGAGTAAACAATTGGTTTGTTATTGTTGATGAGCGTTGGAACCGAAGATGTTGAGGAGTTGTTAATATTTTTTACAAATGACCAAAAAATTTTACTGTCTTTGGGACACTGCAGAGTTTTTTGCCATAATTTTTGGTCATGCAAAAATTTGGTTCTTTCAATAACGGAGTTGCATGAGTTCCTTGCTTGTTTGTGCTTTTTCCGATTTTCCTCTGTAGGGTTGGCTTTGTAACATCGGAAACTTACTTCTTTGAGCCTGATAACTTCTTCACACTCAGAATTAAACCAGGACTTTTCTTTAGGCTTGATGCTTTTTATTCTGTTAGGAATAAAAGCACGCATCCCTTGAAGAATCACATTTGTGATCATTTCAGCACTGGCATCAATGTCACTATCGAGGAAGCATAGCGACCAGTTAAAGTTTCGGAAGAAAATATTCAGGCCGTCCCAGTTGGCTTTCTCGTATTGCCAAACGATCCTGGTAGGAAGTTTTTGTTTAACTGGATGAATGGAGGTGGTTGGGTGCTGTATGAATAGGGTAGGCACTGAAAGGCATCAAACTGGTGATGCACAGTCGCTGCAACTATATCGTACACATCAATTGTGCTTATTTTACCTCCCCGCGGTAACCACCGGGTACTGGTCTGTCCATCCGGACATTCCTGCTAAACTTATAAGCGCGAGTGTTGAACACAGAAAAAATAGCAACACTATAATGCTCTGCTTTAATGACTGTTCTGATCGATTCGCAGAAGTCTTGCACGAGCCCCTCAGAAAGAGGACGTACGGCGGATGAGCCCAACCAATTGGACCAACGGTGGCGTCAACAGTCAACGAAGCAGACGCCCTAATGAGGTACTTCGACGTATTTGGAGATAAGGTCATTAGGACAATTCAATGCAAGTCAGGGCATTGAAAAAGAGATGGTGGCGGATGAACCCTTAATGGGCCAACGGCAGCGCTCATATCCCCGAAGTGGGTTACTGACTCCGGATTCTCCGGTTCCTTTTGTCCAAGGAATCCAACAAAGGACCTGGCCCTCCAGGTTGGGGGTTGTGCGTGGGGTTAACAACCCTGCCACGGAAAAAAGAAAAAGTTGCGAAGCGACCAATAGCCTCGGAAAAGGACGGATTTACTGTTGACGACCCGGAAAAACGAATCAAGGGCAACGACCTTCGGATCTGCACGTGGAATGTTAGAACTCTTAACAGACCACGTACATCCAAACAACTAGCGGAGGCCCTAGACTGCTACAGAGCAGGAATTACTGCCATCCAGGAAGTGCGATGGAATGGGCCGGGCAAAAGGAGGATGAAAAACTGTGACGTGTACTACGGTGATTGCGCAAGAAGACCACAGCGTTTATTTGGGTGCGGATTCGTCATAAGCGGTAGACTTAGGCAAGAAGTCTTGGGCTTTCGACACGTAAGTGAGCGACTTGTGACAATCCGTATCAAGGCTAAATTCGCCAACATTAGCCTAATATGCGCTCATGCCCCCACAGAGGACAAAGATGACGCCACCAAGGATGACTTCTATGAGCTTCTCGACAAAACCTATGAGCAATGCCCAAAATACGACGTTAAGATCGTACTAGGCGATTTTAATGCCAAAATAGGTAAAGAGGAAATCTTTGGTAGGACTGTCGGAAAAAATAGCCTACACGACACAACGTCTGAAAACGGACTTAGGCTAATTGACTTCGCAGCGGCACATAACGTCACCATTGCAAGCACACGGTTTACTCATCTCGATATACACAAAGGGACTTGGCGACACCCAGATCAAAGAACCGTCAATCAGATTGATCACGTTGCGATCGATGCAAGACACGCCTCCAGTATCTTGGATGTTCGCACCTTCCGAGCAGCTAACATCGACTCGGATCACTACCTTGTTGCAGCAAAGGTAAGAATGCGAATAACCCGAACTCCACAACAACGGAGTAATACTGTGAGGAAGTATGACGTCGGAAAGCTGCAATCGCAAGAAACCGCCAGAACCTATGCCGATTGAATATCCCGTAACCTCTCAAGAAATCCAGTACCGCCAGCATCAAGTGCCGAAGATCAGTGGCAACACTGCCAACAAGCCATCAGAGATGCCGCAACTGATGTGCTAGGTTTCACCAGACCACCACCACGAAACCTCTGGTTTGATGACGAATGCAGGCAGGCCCATGCAGCCAAACAAGAGGCATATAAAGCGACGCTGCAAAGAAAGACGAGAGCTGCTTGCGAGCTTTACGAGCAGAAAAGACGGGAAGAACACCGGGTTCTCCAAAAGAAAAAGAGAGAGCATGAGAAGCGCGCGATCGAAGATATTGAGAGATACTACTCCAGGAACAACGTGCGGAAGTTTTACCAACAGGTAAAAAGAACATGCCAAGGAAAAAAATCCCGCACAGAAGCCTGTAGAGATAGGAATGGAAACCTCGTAGTAGAGTCACAGTCGGTGCTGAGTACATGGAAGGACCATTTCTGCGGACTGTTAAACGGCGATGAAGGCGAAAATCCCGCTGTCAGGCAGAATGAACCATTCAACATGGATGATGACAGACAAAACTTCCGTCCACCTGACCAAAATGAAGTAAGAATAGCAATATCTAAACTCAAAAACAACAAAGCTGCTGGACCCGACGGACTACCCGCCGAACTTTTTAAAGCGGCCGGAGATGACCTGGTGGAGTGCATACACCAACTCATCTCTAAAGTTTGGTCAGAAGAAAGTATGCCTGATGAATGGAACCTCAGCATCGTTTGCCCGATCCACAAGAAAGGAGACCCTCTAAACTGCGCCAACTATAGAGGAATAAGTCTCCTGAATATCGCCTACAAGATCCTCTCTGCCGTACTATGTGAACGCCTGAAACCTTTCGTCAGCAACCTGATTGGCCCCTATCAGTGTGGTTTCAGACCATGAAAGTCCACAATCGATCAAATGTTCACTCTACGGCAGATCCTGGAAACCACTCAAGAATTCCAAATCGATACCCACCACCTCTTTATCGGTTTTAAGGCCACGTACGATAGCATTTATAGAGACGAGCTATACAGAGCCATGTCAGTTTTTGGCATTCCCACAAAACTCATCCGACTGTGCAGGATAACGATGGAGAACTCTCGCTGCTCCGTCAAGGTTGGTTCTGACCTCACAGAAGCTTTTGACGTCAAAAAAGGATTCCGACAAGGTGATGCGCTATCGTGCGATTTCTTCAACTTAATACTTGAAAAAATTATAAGAAACTCGCAAGTCAATTGTAGTGGGACAATTTTTTTCAAGTCTGTGCAATTGCTAGCATACGCTGACGACATAGACATCATTGGCAGAACTCGGCGAGCTGTCACTGGAACATTTGCTAGCATTGAAGCTGAAGCGGCTAAGATGGGACTAGCAGTCAATGAGGCCAAAACGAAGTACCTGCTGTTCACAAAAAGGGACACACAACACCGGCGGATTGGACAAAACATCACAATTGACAGGTACAACTTTGAGGTAGTTAGGGACTTTGTGTACCTCGGATCCGCTATAACATCTGACAACAACATCTCGTCAGAAATAAAGCGAAGAATTACTCTTGCCAATCGCTGTTTCTATGGGCTAGGAAGGCAATTGAGTAGCAAAGCCCTCTCTCGAAAGACAAAGGAGACTCTGTATAAGACCCTAATCATCCCAGTCCTGCTCTATGGCGCCGAGGCATGGACTCTATCTAAAGCGGATGAAGATATCCTTAGTCGTTTCGAGCGTAAGATTCTTCGGAAGATTTTTGGCCCTATCTGCGTTAACGGGCTTTGGAGGAGAAGGTTCAACCAAGAACTATACGAACAATGCTCCGCCTCGCAGGATCTTCGATTCCATCCCAGAGGGTAGACGCAGTCAAGGAAGACCTCGCCTTAGGTGGCGCGCTCAAGTGGAGGACGACCTCAACCAACTGATAAATCAGTATTTACTCCAACCTGGGTTGTATTTAATGCCAAAACAGCTGGCCCGTATTGAACAGTGTAGACGTACACGTGAAAGAAATTCTTTCTTAGGCCGCAAACATTAGAATATATGACACGAAAATCACTTACCATTTAAAAATACATACTTACAGACAAAACACCATTCTGACTTAGTCGAATCATGCAGTGAAAATCCAAATTAATTTCTGTAATAAACAAACTGTCTTAGGTGTTATATCTAATGGACATGAGACAGCTTGCATACGAAAAATCAATTTAAATAATCAGCACAATAAGACAAACTCAGATGACCTTATCCATTTACCGAAAGCATTAGATGGTCATACGATGCCTACAGTAGATAAGAAAGGGGCAGTTAAGCTATGCGAATGCGTTTTATTTATTTTTTTTCCACAGCGCGAGTGGGCATCTTTTTCTTTCCTCCAACGACGTGATTGGATATTATTTTATTCTTTACAGCACACGCGAGGGGTTTTTTTTCGGTTTCTCTAACGAGTGTGTATTAATATTTTTTTTAAAACACACGCGATAACAATGCACAATAATTTTTTTTTTGACTTTTGCTTAATTATTTGTGTGTGCAATTCGACGTCCGGCCTTTACGAGCTTAAGGTCGACACTTGAAATCGAAACGCTGATTAATTTTCAGCTTAAGAAATAGCTCGAAGAACGCATTTGGACTCTATGAATCTCTTCTTCGTTGGATTAGTAACTTCCTTTCGAACCGCTCAATTCAAGTTGTATTGTACGGTTTCAAATCTGATATTCATAAAATAAATGCTGGTGTGCCCCAGGGCTCTGTTTTGTATCCGAGTCTTTTCCTTATATTTATCAATGACTTATTATCTGAAACAACTAATCCAATCAATTGTTTTTAGGACGACAGTACTCTCAGCTTTTCATATTCGTTTCCAGATTCACATCCATGTTCTTCGGATGTTGATTTGCAACGGAAGCGTATGATAAGTTCATTAAGTTCTGATCTTGACAGCATTGTACAATGGGGAATAAGAAATCGCGTAGAATGTAATGCTTCTAAAATTAAATGTTGTCTTTTGTCGTTAAAGCAAAACATACCTCCAATGCCACTATCCATGAGCGGCACTTGCATTGAAGAAACAGAACACCTCTCAGTTCTCGGTATGTGCATTACAGACCACCTTCTGTGAAATGACCACATATTTTACATAGCAAAGAATGCTGCGAGGTGTTAAAGTTTCCTTCGAAGATGCAAGAAGTTCTTCACCCCGTCTGATCAGGCTACAGTATATAAAGCATATATTCGACCGAAACTCGAGTAAAATTCCCATATTTGGGCAGGTGCTCCTATAACCCACTTGAGTTTTCTAGATAGAATTAAAAAAAGAGCTTTGAAAATGATAGGCGATCGAACAATAATAGAAACATTTACATCTTTTGAGCACCGCCGTAATGTTTCGTGTCTTTCGTTATTTTAGCGTTATTTTTACAAACAATGCTCTAGCGAAATAGCCAGCTGCATTCCTCCCCTGAAACGATTCAACCGTAATACTCGAACTGCTAGGAATGCCCATCAGTTTACCCTTGAGCCAAACTTCGGACGTACTGTTAAGTATAGAGATTCTTTCTTTAGTTGTACCACACGAATGTGGAATGCTTTGCCAGGCTCTGTTTTTCCCTCCCATTTTGATATGCAGAACTTTAAGACTAATGTGCATCGGTATCTCATCTTTTATCCCTCCTCATTTCCCAAATGCTCGTGCGGTGTTTAAACATTTTAAGGGTACACACAAACCCCTTTCGCGCGTCTTAATTATAAGAAAAAAAAAAAAAAAAAACCGTCTCAGCAAAGAACTAAGTAGCTTACAAGCAAACAAAATTTAAATGTTGGATATGTTGTTCTTATCAAGGGTGAAAACATTCTTGTTGGTGGCCATTAGGAATTGTTCAAATTGTTCATCCTGGTAAAGAGGGACTAGTCAGAATAGTAACGGTACGCACAAGGCATAATACTTGCAAAGACCCATCGTTAAAATTTATCGTTTACCAATTAAACAAACCTAAACTACCAATACAACATGAATTGGATTTAGTCAGTAGAATCTTGTCCATGTATTGTTTGAAGTAGTTGCGTATGTGTTAACTAGTAATTGTCCTCGCAATGATGTTTCGCCATTATTATTCCAATTATTCAATCAGAACGGGACGATTATATTACAATCTTGGAAGATATCAGATTCTCCCCATCTGATTGTTCAACATCATTTCAGCAATTTATTCAAGAGACAATATTGACTGTGAAGCCCTTGTGACTGATGGGCTAATAACCGAGGTTGAAATAGATCACGCTCAAGACGCAATCCATGCAGTGGCGTAGATAGGGGGGATCAGGGGAAATACCCCCCCCCCCTCCCCATTGGGATCGATAATTTGTTCAACACAACCAGTCATGAACCAAATAAGTTAAAGAAACGCACTCGGAAATTTAAAACCTACTTCCTACGTGAATTAAATCTTACTAGTACTCAAAGAATTCCTAGAGGCATTTTCAATTGTACATTTTATACCTACATTCTACGGGAAAAATACAAAGTCAACTTCATCTGAAAAAAATTATTATTTCGGCAATTCACCTAATCTTTTGATTTTCTTTTTGATGAAATGATATTTTAAATTTTGTGGATAAGGTGTTAACTGATGCCCAATGACTCGTTTTGTTAACAAATGTCTGGGTTCCACCGAAAAACTATACAGTCCCATTGTTGCAAAAGTTTGAAACTCGCAAACTAAGATTTCGTTGTAATTGGCTCGAAGAATTTTCCTGGCTTGCTTATTCTGAAATATACCGAGGTGCATTTTGTGTTCCGTGCGTTGCCTTTGCTTAAAGCGGTGGCAGAGGATCGCTTTTCTGAAACTTCAAATTTAAAAAAAAATATATCGCCACAAATGCGACGGCAAAGCTTAACAAATACTTATCTTAAAACAAAGAAAGAGATTTATGAATGGTTTGTTTTTCTCAGATTTTCGAGAGGCATCAGAAAAAGACATACCATCTTGAGGCGTTATATTTCTCCGAACATTTTCTGCGCAATGAAGAAGATAAATACAAAAGTGTTGAAAGTTCAATTGACAGTTTGCGAATTGAACAGATTTCCATAAATAGGCAAAACATAACGCTTATCAACGAAGCAATCATTGTTCTAGGGCGACAGGAGTTAGCCTTACGTGGGCATCGTGATATTCCCTGGACCGAATGAAGGAAATTTTTGAACTCTTTTGAAATTCCGAGCAATTGGGGATCCGCTCTTTCGTATGCACTGAGATGGTCCGGGGAAACGCGATAAATATACCAGTCCTTCTGTACAAAACGAGATTATCGAAGGTTGTTTTGAAATTTTGACAAAACAAAGTGTTAGCTAAAATCAAAGATGCAAAATTTTTCTCTGTCTGACAGATGAAACTCAGGAATCAGCCACTGTTTAACAAGTTTCAAATTGCGTTCGATATGTCTATAAGAACGAAAATGGTCAACATATCATGCGAGAGGATTTTTAAAACTTGTTCCAACAGCTTCCACGACAGGTATGAATAAAATCTTTTCTCTTAAAATATCTAATACAGCGGTTACCCAAACCTTACTGTATTAACAATCCAGGTGATGCTCTTGCAAAACTTATAGTGGAAAATCTTCAAAATTGTGAACTGGACATTTCTTTTTTGATCGGCCAAGGGTACGACGCAGCAAAAAATATGCCTGGTCGATACAATGGTGTTCAGGCAATTATTCCCCAAAAATTTGCTCCGCGTTCTCTGTACGTCCATTGTGCAGCACATTCTTTGAACCTTGCTATATTTGTTTTCAGCAAAATACCAGCCATTAGAGACTGCTTACCACAATTGAAGCAGTTAACAATTATTTTAATACACCGAAAAGAAAAGATATTCTGCAAAAAACAATAGCGAAAGCAAAGAGACTCCACAAAAAAAGACATTAAAAAGGCTGAATCTAACGCGATGGATCTCAAAATATCAAGCAGTTGAAGATTTTGAGGAGCTATTTCCGTTTGTGTTCGAGACTCTTGACCAAATAAGAACATTGGAAAGTGACGCAAAGAACTTAAAAAACGCTATGGATTTCGAGTTCTTGATTAGCTTAAAGTTTAATAAGTATGGTTAACCAACTCTCGTTGCCATTAAGTCCTGAGTTTCAAAGAGTGAATTTAGACTATGTCCAAGCTATGGATCTCGCCAAAGATTAAAGGGATCAACTAAAAATTAAACGGCCAGAAGACGACTCATTTTCGAATGTGTTTGAAGATGCAAAAAAAAATAGCTGAAGTCCTTGACATTGACGTTAAACATAAGAGATTAGTGAACCGACAAAAGAATCGTTCGAACCCTTCGTTTCAAAGTACAGAAGAATATTTCCGTGTTACTGTTTTCAATCCTTTTTCGATTTCTATTTAATGGACCTTGGAGAAAAATTTACAAACCATGAAAACATACTAGAAGGGTTTTCGGTTCTTTTTAAGGATTCTTCGTCTGAAATAGACAAAGCAGCTAAAATATTTAGCTATTCATCGCGAAATACCTATAACAGCAGACGAGGTTATAAGTGTTTTATCTAAAAAGAACAGAAAACTGGATTTTATTTTATGATTTTTTTTTATTAATATTTATTCTAGTTCATATTCAAATTAATGTGTTTAATATATTATCTTTAAAAAAATATAATTTTTGTATGGCATACATAATGAATTCAATGAAGTTTTGTTATTTGTTTTTTTTTTATTATTAAAACTTTAAAAAAAATGAGCGAACTAGATTCATCCCCCCCCCCCATAGCGACAAGCTATCTACGCCACTGAATCCATGGGAATCCAATACCTGTCACTATTAATGGTTCCACCATAATACTCTTTAGAACGGTTAAGACCATAAACTACGGAAATTCAAATGCGAATTGAAAACGATTTTCAACGCTTCACAAACAGAGAAGGCGGAGATATATTTATCAACAAAGATACCCTGCGTCGGATCGATTTTGAAAAAATTGAGAATAGTAAAAGAAAACAGTTCACAGTAAATCTTTCAGATCACTATCAAGTGAAGGTCAACGTGAACAAGGCTGGAAAAAAACGAGGCATTGAAAAAATTAAGGCGAGAATTGAACGTAACCGTTCAACGGGGGGAGAATGTTGAATCACCATATAATGTCAATTAATAAAAAAAAAAAAATAAAAAAAACCTGTAGTTTTATAAATGAACTATATTTAATTGTGTAATATTTACATTTGTTAAAAGATCTTAATTAGATTATAAATTATCTACATAACAACTAATGTTTTATATTATAATTAACTTAAATTATAGCACCTGAAATTAAATAAATATTGAATTATTAACATATGTATTTCAAATTAACTCACCTGTATTCGTATTGAAATAAACTCGAAGACAAAAAACATGAAAAGAAAAAGATAATTCAATATAGGTATTTCAATTATAAAACACAACGAACTTACCATATGATTCACAACGTGCAAATCAAGGCTAAATAAAAAAAATCACTTATTTTTTGTCCAGCGGAGCACCAACAAACATCAATTAAACTTTAATAATGTTTTAGAAAACTAGAAATAAACAAAATGAAACAAAATATTCATTTATTATAAACATTCCAAAACAATAAACGAAGAAAATTAGAAACATTAAAACGACAACAAAAACATGAAAATACACAATTTACACGAAAAAGATCATTTAGTATGACCTTCAAAAACACTGAACTGATTCTTTTTACGAGATTAACATTATAAATGTCAAAAACTACGATAAACAAACATTTTAATTTATTATTACATTAAACAAATAACTTGTTTTTAAACAAAAGTAAGAACATATATTAAACAATTTACAAACAATTAAACAAACGTCACTTCAGAATACGCGCGAATTAATGTCCTTGGGCAAGGAATTTCCAACATTCACAGCAGCTGAAATGACGTTACCAAAGCTCATAAATTTGTATAAAAAGGCGAGCAAATTTGTTCGAGAAGTCATTCCGAATCCTGAGTTCAACAAGTAAATCAAATTGAAATTGTGCAATAACAAACATAATTTCATTTAATTAAAGGGTAAATAAAATTGAAATTGTTGTCAAACAAACATAATTTGATATTTTTAAAATAATTATTTTGAATCATTAAATGAAAAGAAAGAAGTTCTGTTTGAAATCGATAGATGAAATTATAAGTCGTTCGCATATAAATTGAAATCTGCCTTGAAGTTTAAATCTAAATATATTTAAGTAATTCAACTGTTAATCATCTGATTTTATTCATTAAACGAATCCTTCTTCTTTCTTTTTATTTATAATTTTTTTTGAATGGTCGTTGAATTTCAATTTGTAAGTATCAACAATAGTCAAAAAACAAAATCTATGATTGATTCCTGATATAATTGAATCAATTATTACAAAAATATCTCTCTTGAATCCGATTTCTACTCCAGAATTGTATTTGCCTTCAATTTCGGGAACAGCACGCAAGTGTTTTTTTCTGAAGATCAGGCAACGTCTTCCAGGTTTGATATCGCAAAAACTCCAAATCCTCGAGAACGCTGGTGAAATGTTGTACTTCAATGTCTTTAGTCGCGCCAGTAGAAGACTTCTACCATTGATGGCGTTGAAAATTTTTAACCATATACCTAGATGAGTTTCAGTGGTCAAATTCAGTTTTCCCTGAAAAATTTAATTATTAATAGAAATTGACGAGACCCTTCAAAAAACTTCGGGCCCGGGGGCGTATTGCCAAGGTGTATATCAGGACAGCCTCCCATATTCTGCAAGGTTGTGTATGTGCAACGTTTCTTTTTGATTTAAAGAACTTTTGCATAAACCCAATCTCGCACATACTGCAAATCCTATAGTGAGCCCAAGCAGGGGGGTTGCATGGGGGCAAAATGCCCCCCATACCTACCTCATACTGATTGGGATATAAAATATCAAGAAATTTTACCCAAACACTCTACCTTAACTCTGTTTTACAGTCACACAAAAGAAGCAACGCAAGCAGCAAGCAACTCGAATCTCATCGATGTTTCTGTAGTCACAGGTACTTTGCTTTAAGAGCCGTTTTCTTCACTGCAAGTTGAACTCAACTTGAGGGTTTTTATTCTCAATTTGTGATTTGGTTTTTCTTCTTTCAAAGTTGACAGTTTCAACTTTAGATTTTCAACTCTCGAGTTAATCAACTTCTGATTTTCTCAACTTCCGAAAAAAGTAGAAGTTGAAAGAGCAAACTTGAGAGTTTTTTATGTTTTTGATTTGTTATACATTTTGTCGCTTCTTCTGTCAAAAAAATTATTCTCGGTTTAAATAAGAAGTATTTTTATTATAAAATGTTTCGAATAAAACTATTATTCGGAAAATCATCCATCATCTACGCTCGGAATCGAAAATGAAGAAGAATTTCTGGTGATTGAAAGAAGAATATAAAATGTCGGTGGGGCTTAAAAAATGTAAAAAAATGCTCGAAAAAAGATATGGAATAAATAATTCTCTCGTGAATTATTTTTTTCTTCAACCGAAATTAAATTTTTAATCAATCGCGCAGAATAAATTCAAATCTAAAGTTGAAATTTACGTATCTGTCAAAAATATCCCAGGGAAATTTCGAAAAAAAACTCTCGAGTTGAGATTTAAAATAGTGAAGAAAAACAAATGTCAACTTGTCACTTAACTCTCAAGTTGATGTCAACTGTAGAGTTGGCTAGCTTGAGAGTTTCCGCCAAGTTGGGCAATAGTGAAGAAAATGGCTCTAACTTTTGTGAGCAAAATGTATACTGACTCAGACGAGGTTCTGATTCAGTACACATTCTGCTCTTCATTTCATTGAGCAAAATGTTGTATGTTTCAGCGCTGTCAAAATCTGTGCTGCTATACAGATTGGCAATACGCGGTAATTACCCCCCTTTCTCTTCAGCAATGAGAATTTCGTTCCGTTTAGAAAGAGATTGCTGCAAACTGGGCTTAATATGCTTTCAAAGAATTACAGCTACCAGAGACTTCATTCCAGAAGGGTCGAGAGCCATCTTGTAACCATTTTGCAACTACTGATATAATAGGGTTTTAGGTATTCCTCTTGTGAATTTATCTAAGTTTTGCAATCAACCATGTCATTTATTTGTAGCACAACAATTACTGGTTTTGTTTCCTACATACCAACATTGTTTTCTTTCGAAACACCATGATAACATACCTGGTTGCCACATGACCGACATAATAGGGCATCAGCATTGAGATGTGCCTTCTTTGTTGGGTTCGGTAATTGTATTGCTATATTTGTTCTTTCCAATTTGCTAAATGACGTTCAGGATTTTTGAAAGAGAGCAACCAATTAAGAGCAGCATGATCAGTGCGTATCAAAAATTCCCGCCTAAAACAAATAAACAGGTTAATGTTTAAAAGCTTTGATCATCGCCAATAGGGCTTACTTAAGGTCTCAATGAAATAAGCTATAGCCCTTTCTTTACCATACTGAATTTGGGATAGAATTGTTCCAATCCCGTCGTCGCATACATCCTTGTCTAAAACAAAGTCGCAGTTTGGAAGACCATGTGCTAAAACTGGTGGGGTTGTTCGCATTTTTTCGTCCAAGTAAACCTAACTTTTTTTTCCGTAAGTTGATGCAAAGGTCGTGCGATATACGAGAAATGGGGAATAATCTTGCGATAATAAGTACATTAGCCAACAAAACTTCGTAATTCGGATATATTTTTCGGATTTGGCCAGGATTGTACTGCATCTAGTTTTCCTGGATCTGGGGACACGCACTTTTCACTTACCACATGGCCAAAAATTTAACCTCTATGTGAAACAAGTGGCATTTTTTTGTATTAACTTTTGATCCAGCATCTTCCAATCATCTGAAAACAAGGCGTAAATTAGCCAGCATTTTTTTTAAAGCTTTTACCATGTGCTAAAAGCTCATTCAAGACAACAACAAATGGCAAAACCTTTTTAATAATTCCCTCAATTATTGCTCAGGATTGCAGGAAAAATCAAAAACACTGTTTGAAGATGTTAACAAATCCATGCCGAGAATTCCCTAACTCCCAGCCGGAAGCACAAACTTGACGATCATTTCATTAGCCTGGAGTGGTATCGGCTTAGGTGATATATGATAAGTGATTGTCACAATCAAAAAATTCAGGGGTGCAATCGGCTAAGTGATAATGTGAAAGTCACATTTCTGATAGTCACATGTGATCACATTAAATTTTCAGTCTGCGTAAGGTGATCACCAGGAAAAAAACAAATTCTAGCATCACCTGACGCAGACTTAATTTTTATTGTAATAATCACTTATCAAATATCACCTTAGATGATTGCACTCCTGGTGTGTGAAAGATCAAATTTGAACTGGTTATCACCACACTTCTGATATATTTTTTCGGAAAAGTTGTGTTTTGTTGTGCTAAATTCAGTTAAAAACGTTCATAAAATTAATAATAATTTTTATAACTGACTCGATATACAATATTAATAAGTTATTCTCTTGTAACTTAACAAATACAATCATGAATTCCCACCTACATAATACGCGAAAAAATAAAAATCTCAATCATTCTCCATTACCCATACACTAACCATCACCAGCAACACCGTCTTTAAATAAAAATCCTGCAAAATATAAAACAACATCAACATCAACACCATCTAATAAACTTACCTCAGGAACAACAGCGACGACAACATTTTCCAGCAACGACTACACAAATCTTCTTGAAAAAATAAATTTGCAAAGTAAGTCAATCCTCGATAAATTTTCAGTGCTAGAAAATAACTTAACATTTAAAATCAACTCGATCGAAAACAATTTGTCACTAAAATTCGACGTGATTCGTAACAACGTCCAAAAACTCGAAGCACTCTGGAAAGTTGTTACACAAATGTTGAAAGATTAAGCGGTGAACTTAATCTTTTAAAAACTCAACTGCAAAGTCCAATGCCAACTTCCTCATATACCCTCGAAAATCAAAACATAACCGAAAAACTGAAATCTCTTAATATCCCATGCGATACTTACTGGCATACCTTTTTTAACGGATGAAACTTAAAAAGCACTTTCAACTTTCTTTGTCACTCAATAAAAATACAACCGCCACAAATAAGCAAAATTTTTCATGCATGACAAGATTTTAAGATTATAATTAAATTAAGTTAATTGTAAGTGGTCCTTATTAAAAAATTATCTGCCCGGGAGGAATCAAGCCGTATACATTTTTTTTTTTTTTTTTTATAATTTACACGCGCGAAAGGGGTTTGTGTGTACCCTTAAAATGTTTAAACACCGCACGAGCATTAGGGAAATGAGAAGGGATAAAAGAGGAGATACCGATGCACATTAGTTTTAAAGTTCTGCATATCAAAATTGGAGGGAAAAACAGAGCCTGGCAAAGCATTCCACATTCGTGTGGTACGACTAAAGAAAGAATCTCTATACTTAACAGTACGTCCGAAGTTTGGCTCAAGGGTAAACTGATGGGCATTCCTAGCAGTTCGAGTATTACGGTTGAATCGTTTCAGGGGAGGAATGCAGTTGGCTATTTCGCTAGAGCATTGTTTGTAAAAAAAACGATAAAATAACGAAAGGCACGAAACATTTCAGCGGTGCTCAAGAGATGTAAACGTTTCTGTTATTGTTCGGTCGCCTATCATTTTCAAAGCTCTTTTTTGAATTTTATCTAGAAAACTCAAGTGGGTTATAGGAGCACCTGCCCAAATATGGGAATTATACTCGAGTTTCGGTCGAATATATGCTTTATATACTGTAGCCAGATCAGACGGGGTACAAACATTTCTTGCATCTTCGAAGGAAACCTAGACACCTGGCAGCATTTTTGTCGACTTCGAATATGTGGTCGTTCCACAGAAGGTGGTCTGTAATCCACATACCGAGAACTAATAAGTGTTCTGTTTCTTCGATACAAGTGCCACTCATCCAAAGTGGCAATGGGGGTATGTTTCGCTTTAACGACAAAAGACAACATTGAGTTTTTGAAGCATTAAATTCAACACGATTTTTTATTCCCCATTGTACAATGCTGTCAAGATCAGAATTTAATGAACTTATCATACGCTGCCGTTGCAGTTCAACATCCCAAGAACATGGATGTGAATCTGGAAACGAATATGAAAAGCTGAGAGTACTGTCGTCCTAAAAACAATTGATTGGATTAGTTGTTTCAGATAATAAGTCATTGATAAATATAAGGAAAAGAGTCGGATACAAAACAGAGCCCTGGGGCACACCAGCATTTATTTTGTGAATATCAAATTTGAAACCGTCCAATACAACTTGAATTGAGCGGTTCGAAAGGAAGTTACTAATCCAACGAAGAAGAGATTCATCGAGTCCAAATGCACGCATTTTTGATAAAAGGGCTTGATGCCAAACTCTATCAAATGCCTTAGAAACACCAAGTGCAATAATTTTGCTTTCCCCAAAACGATGGAGAGATTGGTTCCACTTTTTGGTGAGATATACCATCAAATCACCAGTGGACCTGTTGCTACGAAAGCCGTACTGCCGGTCATTAAGAAGCTTTCGTTCTTCGAGATATTTCTTAAGCTGAAAATTAATCAGCGTTTCTATGACCTTAGAAAGAAGGGACGTTAGTGCAATTGGTCGGTAGTTTGAGGGTGCAGAAGATTCGCCTTTTTTGGGGATAGGCTGGACAAATGCCGTTTTCCATGCACTCGGAAAGAGTCCAGAGGAATAGGACCGATAGAAAAGCTTACGCAAAGGTTTTGCCAGCGTTGAAGAACACCTCTTCAGACCAATAGTGGGGATACAATCCGGGCCAGCGGATTTATTTATATTGAGATCTTTCAAGATTCTTGCGACATTAACTCTCAACTCTCTGACTTTCTCCCAACACATTCAAGTGGGCCGACAAAAATCAGTTGCGATTAACCCAAAAAAAGTCAAGCCATTGTCATCAGTAAAAATGCATAGAACTAGGTAGTTCTACGCTTCCTTATGTTAGAATGGTACAGAACTTGGGTATTACTTTTAACCAAGCCTTGACTTGGCAAGATCACCTGTTGTGTGCTCTCGGCAAAACATATGGTGGCTGCCTTTCTGTAAAAACTAAGATAACACTTGCTAAAACCCTCGTTATGCCGATTCTACTTTATGGAGGCTTAATTTTTGGCAATATTGATAGTAGAAGTCAAAGAAAGCTTCGAGTTGCCTTCAATAATGTCATACGCTTTGTCTATAGTCTTCGTCAGTTTGATCATGTTTCTCAATACACGAATACCTTAAACAACATGCCCGTGCAAACTTATCTGGACTGTAATGTATTATTATTTTTATTTAATCTAATGCAGACAAAGGCACCTGACAATGACCTATTTGAAAAAACTTGTATTTCCGCAATCTCATAGAAGCAACATTGTATTTACGCCTACGTATAAGTACATTGTTTCAAAGCGACAATTTTTTGTGTACGCCATTGGTCTTTGGAACTACTTACCTGCCGACCGAACAGCTACGCAATGTTAAAAAGGCTATAGTAAATCATTCTATTATTCTCTTAATCTATTTTTCTTTAACTGTTCATTTTTATGAAAATTTTGTTACCATTGTTTCTCTTTCCCAAATAATTTTTTTTTTCAATTTTCTAATATTATCAAGTGAAATCAACCTATCTATTAAAACAATTTACCTTAAAACTAAGTATTCCTTAAAAAAACGAAATGTTTTTAATATACTTACGTATATGTGGGTACCACATCGCGATGTACTAAAGTTATGGAAGATCCAGTGTAAACAAGTATATCACACCGCACTGAGGAACTAAAAACTACAGGAATAGTGAATCCAATAGACGAAGTGTCAGAGTGGACATTGTAGATTTTGGGGCTGGGAGACACCGACATCCGCGAGTTTCCCGACAGTTTCATTAAAATATCTACAGCTTAAATTACCATGATTTCGTCTGGAAGATAAATTTTGATTTATTCCCAATTATTGAGCTTCAGCGGCCACCTCCACAAAGCAGGCGTGATAACTGCTTTGAGTTGCAAGGTAGGCGGTTTCCATTGAGACGGCTTTGTTAACCGCATCGAACATGGTTTTTGGTTCTCACATTCGAAATATTTCTTGTACCGAATGATCTGCAATACCATCGATGAGCTTCATCAAAAAAATGCGCTGCTTAGCTGCTGAGAGAAGTCACCAAACAAGATACGTCAAATGCTGAATATCGCGGGCAAATGTTCCAAGATCTTCGCGGTCGCGTTTTCGCCTGGAGCGAAAATAGAATGAGAAAAGTTTTTTTTTTGTTGTGAAATAAACCTAAGCTGCAAAGCAGAGGCTTATTTATTGTAGTCAGCGTGTTCGTCTGGACTCAATTTTCAAAGTACTAAGTATTGAAACAGCTTTACATCGTAGCAAACAAACAAGAACTTGGGGTTTTTGCTTGGAATCCCGAATAATATCAGTAAATTAAAAGGAAAAAGACTTTTATAAGCAATTTTACAGAACACGTTATCTTCTTCTTTTTTTATGTAACCGAAGGTTGTTTCAACCATAAGCAATATTCGTAACAATAATAAATATAAACAATTTTATATAATAATTATTTTTAAATAATGATTTGTATACTAAAATCATATTAAACAGGAACTTGTACGTATTAAAAACAAATAAATTATTTTGTATAAAATAAGGCACATAAGTACGCACTCTTTTGGTGGGCCCGTTTTTGAAAATCTATTTATTGCTCTTTGAACAGAGATCGGGATTTGACTGTGAATGTGCATGAGTGCCAAACCATGAAGGTTGAAGACCTCACCGCTGAAGAATTTGTATCTAGAAAAATTTCAAGAATAAGAAGAAACATAGTTTTCTGTACATATTATACCAAAACATCCTTATTACATTTGTTACTTAAATCCAGAGCAGTAACGACAACACAATTATTTGTATGCATTGCACTGCTATTAAGGTCAAGAGACAACACATATTTTAAACACAATAGAATAAACTATGTATTACATTAAATTGTTTCAAGTTAAATAGCCTTGTTAGCTGCACTTGCGTCACATCACTACAAAATTCTTTCAAATGCTCCACAATTTTGACGAGGTCTAAGAAAATTGGTGTTGAACGCATTTATTTATATTAAAGTAATAGAGTCAGAGCCCAGTGCCCCCAGACATAACTTATTTTCTAAATGACAAAATATGGGGCGTCAAGTAGTAGTCCAAGAGCCAGCGACGATCAGACGTACGTTGTTTTATAAAACCTGAAATTTTGCTGGTGTATGTTCTTATACAGATATGAACGATTCCCAGCAAAGGTGTATAAAATGGCTCCTCAAATACGTTAAAGTATAAAACTCAATTTGTATATATTTTCTTTGGAAAAATATTATAAACCATATCTTCCATTGTCAGACACTTGGTACAATTGCAACCGCCTGTCAGAAAGCACAAAGTATAATTATTTAATTTTTTACCTACGCCATATTATAAGACCTGAATTTTATATTTGTTTTAAGGGAGCTATCAAATGATGTTTTCTTAGTTATCAGACAGGTTTCGATAGTTATTACATCATGTCAGAGACACATTAAAAGTCTAACGTAGATGCGAGAGCGAGGTATATAAATGCAAGCGAGTGCGAGTGAAATAGCGCGTTCGGCATATTCTCATCTTTCACGCTTATCATTGGTCGTTTATATACTGTATTATGTGCATTTTGGATTTATCGAATCATTTCTAAATTAATTTGTTTTTATAGAAGAAGCTGCTAGCGACGAGAATGATAAGGAGATCAAAGAAGATGGTGATAATGCCTTCAAATCAGAGAATCATTTTTGGTTTGATGATGAAGATTCTTACAATGCTAACAATTATAACCAGGAAGATTGAAAGATAACATATTTTTAATAACCTATTTACATTACTGACATTACATGCATTAGGTTATTTTAAAATTATGAAAATAAACAAAACATTATATTGCCCTTTGTAAATAATATGCCCATGAATTGGTCTAAAATAAATCATCTTAAACCCATAAATAAAAATGCACACGACTGTGTCGCACGTACTTGCCTAATTACAGTGGAAAGCAAATGAAGCCATCACATGTCTTAAATAACAAAGAATTTAAGACAATAGTATTTCGAAAATTGTAGGACCGGCTTTGATAAAATCCTGTTTTTTATTTTTAGTTTTTTGAAAAAAAAAAATTTGTGATTTTTTTATGCAATTTTTTAGAATTTATTAATTTACACTTAATTTTAAAATTTTAAATATTTTTTTTGATAAGTTTTAAAAACAGAATTTTCAAAAAAAAATTCAAAATTAATTAAAAACAGAAAAACTAACTATTCAAATTTTTTTCAAAAGTAAAATTTTCTTTAAATCCATTAAGCCGCTACCCAGAAAGTCGAAAATTAAAAAAACCGTTATTTGAAGGGTACCATTAATATACTTTTCCCGTAAATTTGGTTCTAATAAGCTGATAGCCACTACCAACTAAAAAAAAATCATTAAAATCGCTGGAGCCATTTTTGAGAAAAATAAGCTTTTCCTTAATCGTTGTATGGCAGGTACCTATATTTTTAGCCCTAAAAATAAAATTTCAATTTCCCTCTGAGGAATGCCAAGAGATACACACATACCAAATTTGAACACAATCGCTTAACCGGTTTAGGCTGCATATTGATATACACTCGGACAGACATAGTCCCTATAATCGCAAGTTAAAATGAAGTGTCTGTTTGTTAATTCAAAATATCAGCTTTACGAAATGCATTATAAAAGTAAGTTTATACGGTAGGTACTTATAAGAAAAAGCAATTTAAACTTACGAAATATATAAACAAAATTTAGGTAATTTTCATTACATATTGTACACATATATGAAAATATAGAAAATAATTTTAAATAATAAAATTTTAAAAGTTGAATTTTTCAAACATTGTACAATTATAAATGTTTCGCTAAAGTATACTGGTTTAGCTTTAGGTTGTTATATATTTCGTAACCGCCTAACAAGCAATTCATATTTTTTTTTTTATTTTTCGGCTTTATAACATCAGATACTGTATATGCAGTTCATGTTATAAATAAGACTCTTATACCGACAGACATCTCGGGTAGGATGTGTATGTTCTCATATATATATTTCATACCTAAAAAATACCTGTCCCGAGAGATAGAACAATTAGTTTTCTATAGCTAGAAGTAAGTATCTAATTCGTTCAAAGCACGAGCATATGCTAAGCAGGTATGCTAAGTATACACATATAAACACTACTTGACGAGCCACATTTTGTCCATTAGAAAATAAGTTATGTCTGGGGTCACTGGTCTCTTGAACTATAAATACATAATAACTCTTATACAATCGATACTTATCCTTAACTATGCTCTTTCATGTTTTCCAGTTTATTTGAAATAATTTCATACCATGTAAGACTATCTAGCTTAATAAATACACACTCTTGAATTGTACTCCTAGCTGATCGGTCGCATTTTATTTTAACAGACCAGGCCCAATTCAAAGTTTACCCGTAAAATTTTAATCTTAAAAAAGAACGATATTCAAAAGGATTAAATTTGGTTAAACACAAGAAAAATTTAAATTATTAGGTAATTATGGAAAGTGATCTAATTAAAATTGATAAACTTCTAGCGCCGCCGCGGCGCTGGGGATATGTATAATGTGGTAATGGGTATTAAGACATTAGTACCGGCTCAGGTCGATAAATGTATTGGAGTGGCAGAAACTGGATAGGAGAGCACAGAAAATTATCTTGATTAGTCTGAGTCAGCAAGTGCTTTTTCATGTAATGATCTGCACTACATCACATGATATGTGGAAAAAGTTAGAGTCGGTGTATGAACAAAAGGCTCAAACTAACGTTCATCTTATCCAGCAAAGATGTTATAGCTTCAAGAAAGGACCAGATGATGATATTACAACGCTTATATCGAAGCTTGAATCGATAGCCCAACAATTGAAAGATTGTGGCGAGTCGATTACGCCAAACATGCCTATTACAAAAATTTCTTATGATTTTACCGTCAGAATTTAATTATTTTTATTTTACCTGGAAATCAACGGCAGCCAGATAGGATTGAAAACTTAACGGCACGTTTGATTATGGAAGAGTCCCGTTTTGTTTTTCAATCGTATGGTCAGGGTAGAGCAAGTGCTATATTGGCGGGTAGAAACATGAGCTCACACAATTCAAACAAGTTGAAAGGCAAGCCAGGTAAATTCTTTCTTTGCAAAAAACGTGGGCATCGGAAGAAGGAAATGTCCATCCCCATGTGGAAACCTTGCTCAAAACGAATCATTTGATTAATCGCGTGATGATTTTGTATGTGCGTTGGTTTCTGGATTAGGGACAATTGATCATATGACGTTTCGAAAGGATTGCGTCAGTGATTATACAGAGTTTGATAATGCACAATATGTTGGAATTGGTAATGGCAAAACTTTAAGGGCACTCGGAAATGGGACAGTAAGTATTCTCTCTTTTAACGACAAGGATTTGTTGCTAAAGCTATGACTCACGTGTTATTCGTTCCTGACATTCATATAATTTCATTCATGGATAAAAACTTAAAGAATGGTAAGTGTACTCGTTCATGTGGATTTATGCGGTCCTATGCAGCATAATTCAATAGGTGGATCCAAATATATCCTTTTATTCAAAGCCGCTTATTCCCGGTTTAGAGTGATCTATTTCCTTAAAGAGAAAACAGAAGCTCTAGAATGCTTCAAAGTTTTTATAAACAAAATTAGGTTGGAGGCAGAGACAAAGCTTAAGGTTGTGCGGACAGACAAAATGGTCTTGAGTACGTGAACGCTGGTGAAAATAATGGCTCGTTAAGGAGTATATTAAGCATCAAACTTCAGTACCATAAACTTCGGAGCAGAACGGCAGGGCGGAAAGGGAGAGCGAGGGAAGCGGCAAGAACTCTCATTAATGGAAAAGATTTATCTTTGATATTTTGGCAGATGCTGTGAATTTTTCTGTGTTTGTTTTTGTTACGAATTAATATTTTAATAATGTTTTTATTTATAAATAACATGGTAACCAGTAAAGAAATCCCTGAAGAGGATTCTTAAAAAAACGCGAATGCCAGCCCCAGAGGGCTGGCCCAACTGTTCGACTTACAATTAAATCAAAAATGAAAGAAATATTTGACGACTAATTCTCACAAAGGTCCAACTAAGACTAACTTATTCTACTTATTCAACCCTATGATGTAGCGTTGTATGGTGAGGATCACTCGAGGTCATTCTCACATAATGTGCTGACGTTTAATTACTTGGTCAATGACCAACCAATTCCTAAGCAGCACGGGCATCCGGTGACATGGAATATTCCGCGACGAACCTCGATATACAGTTACCTGTGGGAACATGTTTGCATCATAAAATCATGAATCAACAAATAGGATTCATGCGCATGTTTAGAGTGCACATGCGTCGTCATCCCTCCTCCCGCTTTGAAAATCTACGTCCCGTAGATTAATGACGTCATAGCGGGGGGTCATGCTGAAACGTTCCGTGGTGTTTCCTCCGTAAATGTTCGTACAGACGGAAAGCTGATTTCAGGGTGTATCCTTCGCCATAGGTAAGTGACAATAACTACTTGTATCAGGAAAATTATTCCCAAAGTCATGAGTGAGATCTTAAATCTTACATCGAGATTGCCAAGACGTGCGATATTTTCTATGCCGATGTTGTGAACATATCCAAGGTCTAGTTTATATTCTTGCCGCGTAATATTGGTGAGTGCCGGGGGAGGGCTTGCAGGGTTGTTGTGGTAAAGCTTCTAAACGTTCGGTTTCCTACTTTCACTGTTTCGTTTTGTATTTGTAGGATATATGTTCCTTCCATGTGTCTTGAAATATTTCCTGTTTTCACCTCGCCTTTAAAATTGGTTAGAAAAATGGTACCTTCATGGATAAGTTCGGTGATTTGTCTGGTGTTTGTGCGATAGGTACAAGTTGCCAGACCTCCTTTTAATATTCTAGCTACGCAATCATTTTACTTATGGAAAGACAGTTTCCTGTTATATCGTACGTCTTCTGGTAGTTAACTAGCATTCTGTCAAAGTTTAAATCAATTTGCTTGTTTCTCCTGATCGATGCTCTTGTTCGTAATAGGTTGAATTCGTTCTTCTTTACCTTGGGCATAGACAAAACGTAGAATAACATTGTTTCGTTGGTAAAAATAGCTGGTGTTCCGAATTCTATTGCTTCGATTTCGTTGGCATACGGGTTTCGATTTCGTTGATGAGTCTGGCAATTTCCTCTTTATCCCAAAGATTGGTGTTGATCAACCCATTTTTTGCCATCTGACATGCTCGCACGATTTCATTTATCTCCCCTTTCACGACAAGTATTTCGTTTAAGATATCCTGTTCAATCCTGCCCGAAATCTAGTCCTTTATTTCATTGTTTACCCGGTTTATAGTGAGATTAATTTTTTTGGTGAGGCCGAAAAGTTTGTTGTTGATCTTGTATTGCTGATTATTATTGGAGGCGATTTTTTCTTCCGCTTGAAGGATTTGGTCCCAATCTGCGGCGTCTGGGTTGCCTGCTATCCACTTCCAGGAACTCCCAATCCAATTTATAGATCTCGTTTTGTGAGACGATTTACTTTTCAAGAGCTCGATGCGGTCTTTCTTCTGTTTTAGATAAAATTGCTTGCGATCCTGATCCTTGAGATTGTTGTCTAATACTCCGCTCAATTCTCCAAGCATTTTTTCGAAATGTCCCAAGTCAATCATGTGGACTAGTTTGAAGTTTCCATCAACTATGCATCCTCTACCTTCTTTGAGTGATATAAGTGGCGATTGGTAGTTAAAGATGTTAAGGCCCTCGACGGCTGCCAGTACAATTAATCTTGTTCGTATATAAAAGTATATATATGATTAACTAGCTTTAAATAATTTCCATTAGATACTTGTAGTTATCTTACAATCAAAGGTGCTTAACTTCTCATGATATACTATTAAACTTATAAGCTAGGGTACGTTATATCTAAATTATGTTATATATACTATTAAAATCGTGCTATAAAAAATATATAAAAAGTTAATGTGTGCTAGAGAAAAAATTAAAGAGATTAATGAACGCTGGGGAAAGAAGACATTTTACTATTAATTAGTGCTGAAAAAAAATACAAAAGTTAGTGTGGAACTTAGTTCTATAAACATTTGTAACTTTTTTCGTTTCTTTTTTTTTTTTTTTTTTTTTTTTTGAAAGAATTAAAACCTATGGTTCTCTCTTGCCCTCCATTTTTTTTTTTTTTTTTAGGGAGATGTATTTTTATATGTTTAAGCATGTACTTAGCACTTTCTTACTTCCTTCATATTTTTTGTGTTTCATGTACCTTTTTTAAAATACTTTTTTGTATGTGTATTATATTCTGTTTTAATATATTTTTTGGTTAAAAGTGCTTTATTACTTTTATGTCTTAGCTATTTTTATGTGCTTTAAACTAGATTTTTTTTTTTCATTTTATTTTTTATGGGTACGTACTTTAGCTATTTTTATGTGCTTTTTATTAGATTCTTACATGTGTATTTTTAATATTTTATTTGTGTGTATATTAGATTTTTACATGTGTATTTTTAATATTTTATGTGTGTGTATTTGACCTAATTTTATGTGCCTTGGTTATTTTTATGTGCTTAATATATAATTTTTTTTTTTACTTGTGAATATTTTATTTTTATTTTTATGTGCTTTACCTAATTTCACGTGCTTTTGATCGTTGTGAATTGTCTTTAATTTGGGTTTTATGTATTTTACGACCGGTATCTGTGACAACGGTTACCCTATTATCCCTGGCTACAATCTCCTTTCGATACAATGGCTTATGTTTGCCTTGTACCCTTTTGAAAGATGTGTAGATTATGTCACCCTTTTTAAATTGACTTGGTGACGACTTCTTTTTGTTGTACCAGGAATTTTTCTGAATTTTGTTTTGTCTTAACTTTTCCCCAACTTCGTGGTTAACTTTAATGCGAAAATTAGCCATATTTTGGAAGTTAAAACGACTACTCCTGTTGAAGAATAAATCAGAGGGCCTGGGTCACCGAATGGACGATATTATTGGAGCGATGAACCGAAATATTCAGCAGCTCCCTTAGTTTCAAGTCCTTATATTCAGATTTCAAGCATCGATATACTTCGAGAATCGTGGAATGGAATCTCTTGACTTGTCCGTTAACCTCGCTGCGATTAACTGGGGTTTGATACATTTTTATATCGAGCATTTTAATAAAGTTCACCATTATAGGACTTAAAAAACTTCTCTCATTATCCGTGACTAGTATCCTAGGGACAGTAAAGTAGTGAAGAATCTTAATAACTTTGTCCCTAAGATGAAGAGAAGATTTATTTCTTATGTGGAACAGTTTCGCAAATTTTGGAAATTTATCAATACATGAAATTAATTTTTCTCCCTGGATATCCATTATATCCATATAGAGTATTTCGCACGCATATGAGGGAATAGGTGTGGGTTGGAACTCTGGAGTTGCTGGATGTCTATCATATTTATTAGAAAGACAAATATCACACGATTTTACGTAGCGAGTTATGAGGCTATTAATTTTTGAAAAGTAGTATTTCTCGATAATTTGTTCTTTATTCTCTCGGGCATTTCTTTGTGCCCGTTTATGCTGCCTACGTATGATATTATAATTGATAAAATATTCTAAGTACACTACTTGAAGTAAGCCTATACAAAGTTCTTGTAATTTGAGTCCATTTTGGATGTTTGGTCTCAGCTTGGTTTTCAAAATTTCCACTAGTTTATTTCTGTCCAGGCACTGCAGTGCGATGTAATGCCTAGAATATCCCGGATGAGGTTCCTCGTAATGGGTCTGTCATCACCATTTTCGCTTTGAGACAAAACTGCCCCTATGGCAAAATTGGACGCATCTGTGGTCAGCGTAAATGCTTTTTCGAAGTCCGGAAAAGCTAGGATCTCTGAGGAAGTCAGAAGCGTTTTTAAGTCGTTAAAAGTGCAAAGTGCCTTATAATCCAAAGCAATTGGTACCTTTCTGGATTGATTCGCCTTTACTTGTGCATTTACACCTTTAGTTAAATTTGTGAGAGCTTTGCTACCTTCGCATAATCACGTATAAATTTACGACAGTAGGATGTTAGTCCCAGGAAACTTTTAAGATCTTTCAAATTTGTAGGCGGTAAGATTTTCTGTATAGACTCTACCTTTTTTGGATCCGGATGAATACCGTCAGAGCCAATGACATAACCCAAAAATTCGACGGAAGTTTGCATAAACTGTGTCTTTAAAAGATTTACCTTTAGGTTTGCTCTGAGTAGTTCTGAAAATATTACTTCCAGATTATTTAAAAGTTCTTCCATTGTACCACCAAAGACGATTATATCATTGCTATAAACGTAGCAGATTTTTCCGATATATTGTTTCAATACATCGTCGATCATTCTTTGGAATATTGCCGGAGCATTTTTGAGGCCAAATGGAAGTCTCATAAATTCCCATTTTCCATTCATTGTCGAGAATGCTGTTTTAGGGACATCTGATGGTTTCATATGAATATGATGGAAACCAGAAGTGAGATCTAAGGTGCAGTAATATTTCGATTTTCCTAAGCTAGCGATGGTGACATTGATATCCGGTATTGGATAGGCATCGGAAATCATGACTGCATTAAGTCGTTTGAAGTCGACAACCATTCTATACTCTTTCTCCCCTGTTCGTAATAGGTTGAATTCGTCCTTCTTTACCTTGGGCATAGACAAAACGTAGAGTAACATTGTTTCGTTGGTAAAAACAGCTGGTGTTGCGTATTCTATAGCTTCGATCTCGTTGGCATACCGAAGGGTTTCGATTTCGTTGATGAGTCTGGCTATTTCCTCTGTATCCAATAGATTGGTGTTGATCAACCCACTTTTTACCATCTGAGATGCTTGCACGATTCCATTTATCTCCCCTTTCACGACAAGTATTTCGTTTAAGATATCCTGTTCAATCCTGCCCGAAATCGAGTCCTTTATTCCATTGTTTACCCGGTTTATAGTGAGATTAATTTTTTCGGTTATCTCCTGGGTGACGCCGAAAAGTTTGTTGTTGGTTTTGTATTGCTAATTATTATTGGAGGCGATTTTTTCTTCCGCTTGAAGGATTTGCTCAAAATCTGCGGCGTCTGGGTTGCCTGCTATCCACTTCCAGGCACTCCCAATCCAATTTATAAATCTCGTTTTGCGAGACGATTTACTTTTCAAGAGCTCGATGCGGTCTTTCTTCTGTTTTAGATAAAACTGAATCAACGGCTTGTGGACTAGTTTGAAGTTTCCATCAACTATGCATCCTCTATATTCTTTGAGTGATATAAGTGGCGATTGGTAGTTAAAGATGTTAAGGCCCTCGACGGCGGCCAGTACAATTAATCTTTTTCGTATATAAAAGTATATATATGATTAACTAGCTTTAAATATTTTCCATTAGATACTTGTAGTTATCTTACAATCAAAGGTGCTTAACTTCTCATGATATACTATTACACTTATAAGCTAGGGTACGTTATATCTAAGATTATGTTATATAAACGATTAAAATCGTGCTAAAAAAAATATATAAAAAGTTAATGTGTTCTAGAGAAAAAATTAAAGAGATTAATGAACGCTAGGAAAAGAAGAAATTTTACTATTAATTAGTGCTGAAAAAAAATACAAAAGTTAGTGTGGAATTTAGTTCTATAAACATTTGTAACTTTTTTTCTTTTCTTTTCTTTTTTTAAAAAAAATAAAAATAAATTTATTGGCGCGACAGCTCCTTAAGGAGCCAAGGCCTTGTGACTAATACTCTCAACCATTCCTGTGTGTGTGTTGTTAATCTGCAAGAATCTTTTTTTTTTGAAAGAATTAAAACTTATGGTTCTCTTTTCAGCCCATTTTTTTTTGTTTTTTTTTAGGGAGATGTATTTTTATATGTTTAAGCACACTTAGCACTTTTTAACTTCCTTCATATTTTTTGTGTTTCATGTACCTTTTTTAAAATACTTTTTTGTAAGTGTATTATATTCTGTTTTCATATATTTTTTGGTTAAAAGTGCTTTATTACTTTTATGTCTTAGCTATTTCTATGTACGTATTTTAGCTATTTTTATGTGCTTTTTATTAGATTTTTACATGTGTATTTTTAATATTTTATTTGTGTGTATATTAGATTTTTACATGTGTATTTTTAATATTTTATTTGTGTGTATTTGACCTAATTTTATGTGCCTTGGTTATTTTTATGTGTTTAATATATAATTTTTTTTTTACTTGTGAATATTTTATTTATATTTTTATGTGCTTTTGATCATTGTGAATTGTTTTTAATTTGGGTTTTATGTATTTTACGAACGGTATCTGTGACAACGGTTTCCTATTATCCATGGCTACAATCTCCTTTCGATACAATGGCTTATGTTTGCCTTGTACCCTTTTGAAAGATGTGTAGATTATGTCACCCATTTTAAATTGTCTTGGTGACGACTTCTTTTTGTTGTACCAGGAATTTTTCAGAATTTGGTTTTGTCTTAACTTTTCCCCAACTTCGTGGTTAACTTTAATGCGAAAATTAGCCATATTTTGGAAGTTAAAACGACTACTCCTGTTGAAGAATAAATCAGAGGGCCTGGGTCACCGAATGGACGATATTATTAGAGCGATGAACCGAAATATTCAGCAGCTCCCTTAGATTTAAGTCCATATATTCAGATTTCAAGCATCAATATAGTTCGAGAATCGTGGAATCGAATCTCTCGACTTGTCCGTTAACCTCGCTGCAAATAACTGGGGTTTGATACATTTTTATATCGACCATTTTAATAAAGTTCACCATAATAGGACTTAAAAAACTTCTTTCATTATCCGTGAGTAGTATCCTAGGGACAGTAAAGTAGTGAAGAATCTTAATTTGAATTTAATTCAATAAACTCCACTAAAACAACAACAAACAACTAGCAATAGTTGATTGTTTTAATATTTGTTTATTCACTTGCTAGTCCACGAGCTGAACACCCTTTAGGTTTAGGTGCATAACTTTAAACAAAGTACCCTAAGCACATAATTCACCATTGCTTTATACAATGGATTTTATATAGTAGTCGGTAAACATCGACATATTGTGCGTCCTAGAAAAGCTGAACGGTCTAACTGATGAGCCCACCGTTCATGCTTGGGCGAAACGCATATCCTGGAGTTAAGGACACTTCAACCTTAATTTGAATTTAATTCAATAAACTCCACTAAAACAACAACAAAAAACTAGAGTAATAGTTGATTGTTTTAATATTTGTGTAGTGAAGAATCTTAATAACTTTGTCCCTAAGATGAAGAGAAGATTTATTTCTTATGTGGAACAGTTTCGCAAATTTTGAAAATTTATCAATACATGAAATTAATTTTTCTCCCTGGATATCCATTATATCCATATAGAGTATTTCGCACGCATATGAGGAGATAGGTGTGGGTTGGAACTCTGTAGTTGCTGGATGTCTATCATATTTATTAGAAAGACAAATATCACACGATTTTACGTAGCGAGTTATGAGGCAATTAATTTTTGGAAAGTAGTATTTCTCGATAATTTGTTCTTTATTCTCTCGGGCATTTCTATGTGCCCGTTTATGCTCCCTAAGTATGATATTATAATTGATATAATATTCTAAATACACTACTTGTAGTAAGCCTATACAAAGTTCTTGTAATTTGAGTCCATTTTGGATGTTTGGTCTCAGCTTGGTTTTCAAAATATCCACTAGTTTATTTCTGTCCAGGCACTGCAGTGCGTTGTAATGCCTAGAATATCCCGGATGAGGTTCCTCGTAATGGGTCTGTCATCACCATTTTCGCTTTGAGACAAAACTGTCCCTATGGCAAAATTGGACGCATCTGTGGTCAGCGTAAATGCTTTGTCGAAGTCCGGAAAAGCTAAGACCTCTGAGGAAGTCCGAAGCGTTTTTAAGTCGTTAAAAGTGGAAAGTGCCTTATAATCCAAAGCAATTGGTACCTTTCTGGATTGATTCGCCTTTACTTGTGCATTTACACCTCTAGTTAAATTTGTGAGAGCTTTGCTACCTTCGCATAATCACGTATAAATTTACGATAGTAGGATGTTAGTCCCAGGAAACTTTTAAGATCTTTCAAATTTGTAGGTGGTAAGATTTTCTGTATAGACTCTACCTTTTTTGGATCCGGATGAATACCGCCAGAACCAATAACGTAACCCAAAAATTCGACAGAAGTTTGCATAAACTGTGTCTTTTCAAGATTTACCTTTAGGTTTTCTCTGAGTAGTTCTGAAAATATTACTTCCAGATTATTTAAAAGTTCTTCCATTGTACCAACAAAGACGATTATATCATTGCTTTAAACGTAGCAGATTTCCCCGATATATTGTTTCAATACATCGTCGATCATTCTTTGGAATATTGCCGGAGCATTTTTGAGGCCAAATGGAAGTCTCATAAATTCCCATTTTCCATTCATTGTAAAGAATGCTGTTTTAGGGACATCTGATGGTTTCATATGAATATGATGGAAACCAGAAGTGAGATCTAAGGTGCAGTAATATTTCGATTCTCCTAAGCTAGCGATGGTAACATTGATATCCGGTATTGGATAGGCATCGGAAATCGTCACTGCATTAAGTCGTTTGAAGTCGACAACCATTCTATACTCTTTCTCCCCTGTTTGTAATAGGTTGAATTCGTATTTCTTTACCTTGGGCATAGACAAAACGTAGAGTAACATTGTTTCGTTGGTAAAAACAGCTGGTGTTCCGTATTCTATAGCTTCGATCTCGTTGGCATACCGAAGGGTTTCGATTTCGTTGATGAGTCTGGCTATTTCCTCTGTATCCAATAGATTGGTGTTGATCAACCCACTTTTTACCATCTGAGATGCTTGCACGATTCCATTTATCTCCCCTTTCACGACAAGTATTTCGTTTAAGATATCCTGTTCAATCCTGCCCGAAATCTATTCCTTTATTCCATTGTTTACCCGGTTTATAATGAGATTAATTTTTTCGGTTATCTCCTGGGTGACGCCGAAAAGTTTGTTGTTGATTTTGTATTGCTGATTTATTGGAGGCGATTTTTTCTTCCGCTTGAAGGATTTGGTCCCAATCTGCGGCTTCTGGGTTGCCTGCTATCCACTTTCAGGCACTCCCAATCCAATTTATAGATCTCGTTTTGCGAGACGATTTACTTTTCAAGAGTTCGATGCTTTCTTTCTTCTGTTTTAGATTAAACTGAATCAACGGCTTGTGGACTAGTTTGAAGTTTCCATCAACTATGCATCCTCTACATTCTTTGAGTGATATAAGTGGCGATTGGTAGTTAAAGATGTTAAGGCCCTCGACGGCGGCCAGTACAATTAATCTTTTTCGTATATAAAAGTATATATATGATTAACTAGCTTTAAATATTTTCCATTAGATACTTCTAGTTATCTTACAATCAAAGGTGCTTAACTTCTCATGATATACTATTACACTTATAAGCTAGGGTACGTTATATCTAAGATTATGTTATATAAACTATTAAAATCGTGCTAGAAAAAATATATAAAAAGTTAATGAGTTCTTGAGAAAAAATTAAAGAGATTAATGAACGCTAGGAAAAGAATAAATTTTACTATTAATTAGTGCCGAAAAAAATACAAAAGTTAGTGTGGAATTTAGTTCTATAAACATTTGTAACTTTTTTTCTTTTCTTTTCTTTTTTTTTTTAAATAAAAATAAATTTACTGGCGCGACAGCTCCTTAAGGAGCCAAGGCCTAGTGACTTATACTCTCAACCATTCCTGTGTGTGTGTTGTTAATCTGCAAGAATCTTTTTTTTTTTTGAAAGAATTAAAACTTATGGTTCTCTTTTCAGCCCATTTTTTTTTGTTTTTTTTTTTTACTTCCTTCATATTTTTTGTGTTTCATGTACCTTTTTTAAAATACTTTTTTGTAAGTGTATTATATTCTGTTTTCATATATTTTTTGGTTAAAAGTGCTTTATTACTTTTATGTCTTAGCTATTTCTATGTACGTATTTTAGCTATTTTTATGTGCTTTTTATTAGATTTTTACATGTGTATTTTTAATATTTTATTTGTGTGTATATTAGATTTTTACATGTGTATTTTTAATATTTTATTTGTGTGTATTTGACCTAATTTTATGTGCCTTGGTTATTTTTATGTGTTTAATATATAAAATTTTTTTTTTACTTGTGAATATTTTATTTTTATTTTTATGTGCTTTACCTAATTTCACGTTCTTTTGATCATTGTGAATTGTTTTTAATTTGGGTTTTATGTATTTTACGATCGGTATCTGTGACAACGGTTTCCCTATTATCCCTGGCTACAATCTCCTTTCGATACAATGGCTTATGTTTGCCTTGTACCCTTTTGAAAGATGTGTAGATTATGTCACCCATTTTAAATTGTCTTGGTGACGACTTCTTTTTGTTGTACCAGGAATTTTTCCGAATTTGGTTTTGTCTTAACTTTTCCCCAACTTCGTGGTTAACTTTTTTGCGAAAATTAGCCATATTTTGGAAGTTAAAACGACTACTCCTGTTGAAGAATAAATCAGAGGGCCTGGGTCACCGAATGGACGATATTATTAGTGCGATGAACCGAAATATTTAGCAGCTCCCTTAGTTTTAAGTCCTTATATTCAGATTTCAAGCATCGATATAGTTCGAGAATCGTGGAATGGAATCTCTCGACTTGTCCCTTAACCTCGCTGCAATTAACTGGGGTTTGATACATTTTTATATCGAGCATTTTAATAAAGTTCACCATTATAGGACTTAAAAAACTTCTTTCATTATCCGTGAGTAGTATCCTAGGGACAGTAAAGTAGTGAAGAATCTTAATTTGAATTTAATTCAATAAACTCCACTAAAACAACAACAAACAACTAGCAATAGTTGATTGTTTTAATATTTGTTTATTCACTTGCTAGTCCACGAGCTGAACACCCTTTAGGTTTAGGTGCATAACTTTAAACAAAGTTCCCTAAGCACATAATTCACCATTGCTTTATACAATGGATTTTATATAGTAGTCAGTAAACATCGACATATTGTGCGTCTTAGAAAAGCTGAACGGTCTAACTGATGAGCCCACCGTTCATGCTTGGGCGAAACGCATATCCTGGAGTTAAGGACACTTCAACCTTAATTTGAATTTAATTCAATAAACTCCACTAAAACAACAACAAACAACTAGCAATAGTTGATTGTTTTAATATTTGTTTATTCACTTGCTAGTCCACGAGCTGAACACCCTTTAGGTTTAGGTGCATAACTTTAAACAAAGTACCCTAAGCACATAATTCACCATTGCTTTATACAATGGATTTTATATAGTAGTCGGTAAACATCGACATATTGTGCGTCCTAGAAAAGCTGAACGGTCTAACTGATGAGCCCACCGTTCATGCTTGGGCGAAACGCATATCCTGGAGTTAAGGACACTTCAACCTTAATTTGAATTTAATTCAATAAACTCCACTAAAACAACAACAAAAAACTAGAGTAATAGTTGATTGTTTTAATATTTGTGTAGTGAAGAATCTTAATAACTTTGTCCCTAAGATGAAGAGAAGATTTATTTCTTATGTGGAACAGTTTCGCAAATTTTGAAAATTTATCAATACATGAAATTAATTTTTCTCCCTGGATATCCATTATATCCATATAGAGTATTTCGCACGCATATGAGGAGATAGGTGTGGGTTGGAACTCCGTAGTTGCTGGATGTCTATCATATTTATTAGAAAGACAAATATCACACGATTTTACGTAGCGAGTTATGAGGCTATTAATTTTTGGAAAGTAGTATTTCTCGATAATTTGTTCTTTATTCTCTCGGGCATTTCTATGTGCCCGTTTATGCTCCCTACGTATGATATTATAATTGATAAAATATTCTAAATACACTACTTGTAGTAAGCCTATACAAAGTTCTTGTAATTTGAGTCCATTTTGGATGTTTGGTCTCAGCTTGGTTTTCAAAATTTCCACTAGTTTATTTCTGTCCAGGCACTGCAGTGCTATGTAATGCCTAGAATATCCCGGATGAGGTTCCTCGTAATGGGTCTGTCATCACCATTTTTGCTTTGAGACAAAACTGCCCCTATGGCAAAACTGGACGCATCTGTGGTCAGCGTAAATGCTTTGTCGAAGTCCGGAAAAGCTAGGACCTCTGAGGAAGTCAGAAGCGTTTTTAAGTCGTTAAAAGTGGAAAGTGCCTTATAATCCAAAGCAATTGGTACCTTTCTGGATTGATTCGCCTTTACTTGTGCATTTACACCTCTAGTTAAATTTGTGAGAGCTTTGCTACCTTCGCATAATCACGTATAAATTTACGATAGTAGAATGTTAGTCCCAGGAAACTTTTAAGATCTTTCAAATTTGTAGGTGGTAAGATTTTCTGTATAGACTCTACATTTTTTGGATCCGGATGAATACCGTCAGAACCAAAAACATAACCCAAAAATTCGACGGAAGTTTGCATAAACTGTGTCTTTTCAAGATTTACCTTTAGGTTTTCTCTGAGTAGTTCTGAAAATATTACTTCCAGATTATTTAAAAGTTCTTTCATTGTACCACCAAAGACGATTATATCATTGCTTTAAACGTAGCAGATTTCCCCGATATATTGTTTCAATACATCGTCGATCATTCTTTGGAATATTGCCGGAGCATTTTTGAGGCCAAATGGAAGTCTCATAAATTCCCATTTTCCATTCATTGTAAAGAATGCTGTTTTAGGGACATCTGATGGTTTCATATGAATATGATGGAAACCAGAAGTGAGATCTAAGGTGCAGTAATATTTCGATTCTCCTAAGCTAGCGATGGTAACATTGATATCCGGTATTGGATAGGCATCGGAAATCGTCACTGCATTAAGTCGTTTGAAGTCGACAACCATTCTATACTCTTTCTCCTCTGTTTGTAATAGGTTGAATTCGTCCTTCTTTACCTTGGGCATAGACAAAACGTAGAGTAACATTGTTTCGTTGGTAAAAACAGCTGGTGTTCCGTATTCTATAGCTTCGATCTCGTTGGCATACCGAAGGGTTTCGATTTCGTTGATGAGTCTGGCTATTTCCTCTGTATCCAAAAGATTGGTGTTGATCAACCCATTTTTTGCCATCTGACATGCTTGCACGATTTCATTTATCTCCCCTTTCACGACAAGTATTTCGTTTAAGATATCTTGTTCAATCCTGCCCGAAATCTAGTCCTATATTCCATTGTATACCCGGTTTATAATGAGATTAATTTTTTCGGTTATCCCCTGGGTGACGCCGAAAAGTTTGTTGTTGATTTTGTATTGCTGATTTATTGGAGGCGATTTTTTCTTCAGCTTGAAGGATTTGGTCCCAATCTGCGGCGTCTGGGTTGCCTGCTATCCACTTTCAGGCACTCCCAATCCAATTTATAGATCTTGTTTTGCGAGACGATTTACTTTTCAAGAGCTCGATGCGGTCTTTCTTCTGTTTTAGATAAAACTGAATCAACGGCTTGCGATCCTGATCCTTGAGATTGTTGTCTATTACTCCGCTCAATTCTCCAAGCATTTTTTCGAAATGTCCCAAGTCAATCATGTGGACTAGTTTTAAGTTTTCATCAACTATGCATCCTCTACCTTCTTTGAGTGATATAAGTGGCGATTGGTAGTTAAAGATGTTAAGGCCCTCGACGGCGGCCAGTACAATTAATCTTGTTCGTATATAAAAGTATATATATGATTAACTAGCTTTAAATATTTTCCATTAGATACTTGTAGTTATCTTACAATCAAAGGTGCTTAACTTCTCATGATATACTATTACACTTATAAGCTAGGGTACGTTATATCAAAGATTATGTTATATAAACTATTAAAATCGTGCTAGAAAAAATATATAAAAAGTTAATGTGTGCTAGAGAAAAAATTAAAGAGATTAGTGAACGCTGGGGAAAGAAGACATTTTACTATTAATTAGTGCTGAAAAAAAATACAAAAGTTAGTGTGGAATTTAGTTCTATAAACATTTGTACCTTTTTGCTTTTTTTTTTTTTTTTTGAAAGAATTAAAACCTATGGTTCTCTTTTCCCCTCCATTTTTTTTTTTTTTTAGGGAGATGTATTTTTATATGTTTAAGCATGTACTTAGCACTCTTTTACTTCCTTCATATTTTTTTGTGTTTCAGGTACCTTTTTTAAAATACTTTTTTGTATGTGTATTATATTCTGTTTTAATATATTTTTTTGATTAAAAGTGCTTTATTACTTTTATGTCTTAGCTATTTCTATGTGCTTTATACTAGATTTTTTTTTTTTATATTTTTATTTTTTATGGGTACGTACTTAAGCTATTTTTATGTGCTTTTTATTAGATTTTTACATGTGTATTTTTAATATTTTCTTTGTGTCTATTTGTCCTAATTCTATGTGCCTTGGTTATTTTCATGTGCTTAATATATAAAAAAAATTTTTAGTTGTGAATATTTTATTTTTGTTTTTATGTGCTTTACCTAATTTCACGTGCTTTTGATCGTGAATTGTTTTTAATTTTGGTTTTATGTATTTTACGACCGGTATCTGTGACAACGGTTACCCTATTATCCCTGGCTACAATCTCCTTTCGATACAATGGCTTATGTTTGCCTTGTACCCTTTTGCAAGATGTGTAGATTATGTCACCCTTTTTAAATTGACTTGGTGACGACTTCTTTTTGTTGTACCAGGAATTTTTCTGAATTTGGTTTTGTCTTAACTTTTCCCCAACTTCGTGGTTAACTTTAATGCGAAAATTAGCCATATTTTGGAAGTTAAAACGACTACTCCTGTTGCAGAATAAATCAGAGGGCCTGGGTCACCGAATGGACGATATTATTGGAGCGATTAACCGAAATATTCAGCAGCTCCCTTAGTTTCAAGTCCTTATATTCAGATTTCAAGCATCGATATAGTTCGAGAATCGTAGAATGGAATCTCTCGACTTGTCCGTTAACCTCGCTGGGATTAACTGGGGTTTGATACATTTTTATATCGAGCATTTTAATAAAGTTCACCATTATAGAACTTAAAAAACTTCTTTCATTATCCGTGACTAGTATCCTAGGGACAGTAAAGTAGTGAAGAATCTTAATAACTTTGTCCCTAAGATGAAGAGGAGATTTATTTCTTATGTGGAACAGTTTCGCAAATTTTGAGAATTTATCAATACATGAAATAAATTTTTTCCCTGGATCTCCATTATATCCATATGGAGTATTTCGCACGCATATGAGGGGATAGGTGTGGGTTGGAACTCCGTAGTTGCTGGATGTCTATCATATTTATTAGAAAGACAAATATCACACGATTTTACGTAGCGAGTTATGAGGCTATTTATTTTTGTGAAAGTAGTATTTCTCGATAATTTGCTCTTTATTCTCTCGGGAATTTCTATGTGCCCGTTTATGCTCCCTACTTATGATATCCCATACTCGCCCCTCGTTGGTAACATCTTCAACTATCTTTTGTGTTATACGGATATTATAATTGATAAAATATTCTAAGTACACTACTTGTAGTAAGCCTATACAAAGTTCTTGTAATTTGAGTCCATTTTGGATGTTTGGTCTCAGCTCGGTTTTCAAAATTTCCACTAGTTTAGTCTAGTTGTCCAGGCACTGCAGTGCGTTGTAATGCCTAGAATATCCCGGATGAGGTTCCTCGTAAGCTTCAAGGCCCTTTCCCACCTTAATGATTATTTGGTTTCGGAACACATTAAGGGGGGCCTCTACATGAGGGATGAGATCAGTACTAGCTTAGTCCGCGCTATGTACAGTTTCACTAGCAGAATCTGTGGATGACTAGTTTCTATTTGCTGTATCGGTAGTAGAACCATTGCTATTAGTGTTACTGAGGATTTTTCTTCGGATTGAGAGCTTGATGGCGCTTCAGCTAAAGCTGAATCGGTCAAGTGCTTTACCTAAGTCCTTAGCCTTTCCAGCGCTTTAATTTTGCATTAAAATTCCGGTTCCCTAAAGCGAACGTAAAAGGTTGGTGGTCTGTGAATATCCTAATCTTTTTTGCTCCGTATAAGTAGGAGCGAAGATTGTCCAACGCCCATACGATTGCCAGCAGTTCTTTTTCATTTGTAGCGTAGTTTTCTTCAGATTTAGTTAGAGATCGCGAAATGTATGAAATGGGTATGTCATCACCATTTTCGCTTTGAGACAAAACTGCCCCTATGGCAAAATTGGATGCATCTGTGGTCAGCGTAAATGCTTTGTCAAAGTCCGGAAAAGCTAGGACCTCTGAGGAAGTCAGAAGCGTTTTTAAGTCGTTAAAAGTGGAAAGTGCCTTATCATCCAAAGCAATTGGTACCTTTCTGGATTGATTCGCCTTTACTTGTGCATTTACACCTCTAGTTAAATTTGTGAGAGCTTTGCTACCTTCGCATAATCACGTATAAATTTGCGATACTAGGATGTTTGTCCCAGGAAACTTTTAAGATCTTTCAAATTTTTAGGCGGTAAGATTTTCTGTATAGACTCTACCTTTTTTGGATCCGGATGAATACCGTCAGAACCAATGACATAACCCAAAAATTCGACGGAAGTTTGCATAAACTGTGTCTTTTCAAGATTTACCTTTAGGTTTACTCCGAGTAAATCTGAAAATATTACTTCCAGATTATTTAAAAGTTCTTCCATTGTACCACCAAAGACGATTATATCATTGCTATAAACGTAGCAGATTTTCCCGATATATTGTTTCAATACATCGTCGATCATTCTTTGGAATATTGCCGGAGCATTTTTGAGGCCAAATGGAAGTCTCATAAATTCCCATTTTCCATTCATTGTCGAGAATGTTGTTTTAGGGACATCTGATGGTTTCATATGAATATGATGGAAATCAGAAGTGAGATCTAAGGTGCAGTAATATTTCGATTTTCCTAAGCTAGCGATGGTGACAATGATATCAGGTATTGGATAGGCATCGGAAATCGTGACTGCATTAAGTCGTTTGAAGTCGAAAACCATTCTATACTGTTTCTCCCCTGTGGCCTTAGGTTTTTTAGGAACCACCCATATAGGAGAGTTATAGGGACTTTTAGAGGGCTTAATAATGCCTTCTTCTAGAAGTTTCTTGATTTTTTTTCTACCTCATCGCGCATACAAGCCGGGTAGGGATAACTTTTGGTGTAAATGGGTTCATCCGTACTTGTTTTCATCTCAGCTTCTACATTAGTCTTGATTTCCTCGTCTCCGCTGATAGGGCCAAACAGGGAGTCAAATTTTTCCAAAAGGGACGAAAGTTGATATTTTATATGTTTTCTTGCAAATTCTCATCAATGATAAGTTTAACCTCGCCGGATATTTTTTCTTGCAAAGGGATCTTGACACCAGACTTGAGCGTCACCGTATTATCCTTTCGGTCAATAATAGCATTTAGATTTTTGAGGGTGTCGTCCCCAATGATCCCATCGAAGGATGTAAGGCCAGGTAAGATGAAAAGGGATATGGTGGAGTCGATACCAACTCCACGAAAGAATGGTCCGCTTATTTTTTTGTCGATCTCGATGTTTCCGACTGCAGGATGAACTTTAAATGGTTTATTCAGACGGACAGGATTCGATGGATGGATGTTTTCGATGGCCTCTTCTTCGTAGGCAGATGGATCGTCTTCAACAACTTCATGGGTCTCTGTATGGAATAGTCTTCACTGTTTTTGCGGAAACCTGTCCGAATTGGCTTTCCTCTTGAAAGCGTTATTGTTGCGTGGTCTGTTTATATAATTAACCTGTCGAGATTGAGTTGAGCTACCCAACTCAACCTTATCTTGGGGCTTCGGTCCGAGTTTTGGTGGAGGAGCATTTTTTCGAGAAGAGCTCCAGTTAAATCTGTTAAATCTCCCTGAAGACCCTTGAGAAGGCCTCCTAGGAGGTAAGTAAGGTCTCGGTTCTGGACTCCTATAAGTATGTAAGTAAGTAAGTAAGTAATTTATTCATTTATTTACAATTTTAGATACATACATTTACACAGGTTTTTTTTGAATTTAAAAGCTTTAGCTTTGCCGTCGACTAACAACTTACAACTTTTATTTCATTTATTGATTTTATATTTAAATATACTTTATTGTTATAATATACACTATACATTCGATAAGTATCTTTTTTTTTAACGTAACTACATGCAGAGATTAATCATATTCCGTCATGAGCAATTTCCTGAATCTGCAAATTTCTTTCAGATAATTGACAAGTTTGGTCGAATCTGGTCCATCCAATATTTGTATTGTATCCTGCACTGAGAGGGAGAATTTTCCAAAATACGCAAATCTCTTATGTCTAAAAATTGGACATACACTTATTAAGTGGAAGCAGTCTGCTTTGGATCTTGTGTTACATAATGAGCACAACTGATTGTAACTCCCATTGTAAGGTTTTCCGTTTAAACAAAGTACTTCGCATCCTGCCTTAAATATTAAAGAAATGTCTCTGGTGCTTAGAGAATCGTGGAAATAATTATTGCTACTCAGATTAAATTTTAACTGACTGTATAATATGCGGCTTTCAGATTCATTAGCTGTTTCTTCAAGTAGATTCCGAACCGAGTCTTCATTGAGCTGAATAATTTTGTAAAGCTTTTCTTTTACACCAAGAATATCGTTTGGATCAATTTGTATTTCTTCACCTAAGGAAGTTGCCATCCGTTGCCATTTATCAAACCACCACCACGTCACTTCCAAACGCCTTCCATCGTTCACCCAATTGTTTCCGACTTTAAACCGATTAGAACGTGAGAAAATCATAATTTTTGATTTTTCAGTATTGTTTTCAAGTCCCCACTTTTCGCAGTATGAAGATAGCCGGTTTATCATCAATTGTAAATTTTCTTTGGATTCTGATAATATAACCAAATCTTCAGCATATAACAGCACATTGATTAGATTCCTGCCATTCTTATTCCTCCAGGAAGGTGATTAACAATGTCATTTATAAATATTGCAAATAAAAGTGCACTAAGCGTACATCCCTGTTCGACAACAGAATCTGTTGTGAACTATTCAGAGAAATGAGAACCATCCCACACGTTAGCTTTTGTGTCTGTGTACATATTTTTGATGGCATGTAGACATTTTTTTTGAGACACCTAGCTGTGTAAGTTTGTATATTAGAGCATTCCGATTTACCAAATCAAACGCTGCTTTGAAATCGACAAATAACGCGTACACCTTTTTATTTCTAGCATGGTATGCCTTGACAATCGATGTCAGAGAGAAGACTTGGTCAACTGTAGAATAGTTTTTTCTAAAACCAGCCTGGAAGTCAGATTGTATATTTTTTCCTTCTACCCACTTTTCCAATCGGCCAACAAGAACTCCACAGAATACCTTAGCTATGATATTCATAAAAGATATACCTCTGTAGTTGGCAACGTCATTCATAGTACCTTTTTTGTGTATTGGAAAGAATACAGCTTTTTTGAACGGTGATGGAACTTCCGAATTTATAAGAATTTTGTTGAAAAGTGCAACCAGTTGAATATTTAAACATTGAGATGCATTTTTAAAAAATTCATACGGTACACCATCTTCACCTGGAGCTTTTTTTTTAGCTTTTTGAGGAACTGCTTTTATCTCCCAAATAGAAATCTCGGTGTCCAATATGTCATCGGTGATTAAAGGTTCAAGATAAGTAAAAGTTAAGTGGGAATACGTTTGAAGAAGTTTAAAAAAATGAGAGGAAAGATCATTGGCGGATACACCTGTGCCTATACTGTGATGGGAACCAATAATATCTTTCGCTAGTTTCCAAAATTCCTTTGTGTTCTTTGTTTCACCAAGTAATTGGGCTTGTTTTTTCAAAATCAAGTTTCTTTGCTAAACACAGACATTTGAATTGGCAATTTGATTGAACGTATCATTTTCGTAGTTCTTCATTGGTGGATTTATGAAATGCATTCAGAAGAACAAATGATTTTTTTTCTTGCTCTCTTACACTCCTCATCAAACCATTTTTGTTTGAATGTTTTCGTTTTATTAGATCTTAGTTTTTCTGCCGAATTTCTCATGCATGTTATTAATTCATTTGAAAGAATATCGGTAGTTTCAATGCCAGATTCTTGAGAGGCAAATGTCTAGTTTGTGTTGAAAGGTTTCAGCTTCTTCATCTATCCACTTAAGCCGGGATAACAACTGAAGATTTGTTTGTGACGAGTCAGGTTCGGTTTTCCATTCTTCTGTGATTGGCATATGATCAGAGAAATGTTTGCATAAAACCTCAAACTTATTAATGAGGTCGAACCAATCATTATTCACCATACAGTAATCAATCACTGACTTGCCTTGTCCTCCAATAAACGTATATTGACCCTCCATGTCTCCTGCGGTATAGCCATTCAAAAGAATAAAATCATACAATTGCATCGTTTCAAGAAGTGCAGTACCATTTCTATTGCATATTGTGTCCTTGGATGTTCTAGAGTTAACGTTTAAACAAACATTGTTGATGTCTCAAATTGTAGTGACTTGATCGTTACTAGTTCTGGCGTTAAAGTTTCCAATTATTATTAGGGTCTTGCTTGTAAGAGCGGATAATTTATGGTTGAGTTGCTCAAAATCGTCGGTCCACTTATTGCAGTTTACATAAAGAGGCATTATATACATATCGTTTCTTTTTAATAGTTTAAGATGTGATGTTTTTATTCCATACAAGCAACCTCCGCTTGCACGCCCCTTGATACATGTTTTGGAAGCAGGAATACAGTGACTTTTATAACCGTTAAAATATTTTTTAAATTTACTTGAATTTTCTTTAGTAATATGTGTTTCAAAGAGGAAAAAAACATCAAAAGTTTTAACAAAATTGAAAAAAATCTACATACAATAACTTATTATTAAGCCCAGATATATTATAGGCTAATATTTTACAAAAACTATTATTTATTGAGCTGACAGCATTTAATTCTCAATTTCTTGATACACTACTGCTACTTTGTTGATTTAGTTGAAGTGGCATCACTGGTTGTTCAGAAATAGGTGCTGATCTAGTACTATCTTTGTAATGTCTGTTTGACACCATCGTGTTCCGAAATCCAATTGACCAAACATTTGTTGTAACTCTTGTTCGCCATCGTTTTCATTAATTTTTAAATTAATATAATTGTTTAAATAAAATATTTTATCTTCGATAAGAAGCGTGTTGTTTTTTATTACCACCGGGGAGTTTGGTTTGCTTAGTTTAATAATCTTTCTTTATTGTAGCAGAATTCTTCGCTTTAATTGCATTTGTTTAGTGAGATCTCGTTGAATGTAAACACCTGTGTTCTTTAGCCTAGCAGAGTTTTTAAGCATTTTCATAGCATTTTCGTTACAGCCAGTGTTTAACTTCATTTTGATTATATGGTGGTTTTTGTTATTGTAATGGGCTTGGGCATCCCTAGTATATCTGAATTGTCCAAAAGTAAATGAGTCATGCATCGTAATAGAGAAAATAATGTTTTTGCCTTTTAGTTCACGGCTTTGCGCTTTAAGTTCTTCTTCTAATAAGTTGCATCTAGCTTCAAATTGAAAAACTTTTTGCGCTAATTCTTCATTTTGTTTTCTCAAGAAGGTTATCTCTGTATTTAACGTAATGAGATCTTCCTTTGATGCTAAATTCGCTGTTGCCTTTTCGAGTTCAGTACGAAGAGAATCATCGATAATGAATTTAATTTTTTGCACGTCAGAATCGGATATGGACATTTTTGAATTAGTTTTGAGAATTTTAGACGATCTGTTATTTATATAGGCATTCTGATGGTTGCCGTCGGGTGAAGTTTGACAGCTCAAACGTTTGTTGTTGCTCATGTGATTTAGATCTCGGACTCAAAGACTATTTTAAGCGATTTTATAATTTTATAATTTTATTACCTGTTATCAAAATCTCTGAATAATTGATTTGAATAAAAGGATTGTATATTGATTTGACAGAAAAAATAAAAAATATTTTTTAAAGGACTTTTGATAATATAAAACTGATATTTTAAGCTCAAAAAGATGGGAGCGATAATTGTATACGGCTTTACACTTTCTCGGCAGCGTTGCCAGTCCCGTTCTGGACTCCTATATATTTGATTGATGGGTGCGGTGATTGAGTTCGAATGAACAGAATGTATGATATCACTCCGGAAATTCAAATTTTGAATCTCCAGACATGCAGAGTATGCCTCTGGAAGAGTTTTGGCCTTTGAATCATCAGCAAGCGTGAAATGTCGCCGTTAAGGCCACGCACGAATACATCCAGAGCTCTATTTCTGTAAGTTTCTACAAGGGCTCTGACTGCTTCTTCACCATACGACTCGGTTTTTAATTTGTTCACCATCAATGAGAGTTGATGGTTAACAGACGCGTAAAACTCATCTAGCCTATTATTTTTTTGTGCTAATTGATTCAGTTGGTGTTCAAGAGTTCGCATGTTACGTTTATTTGTGCCGAACAAGTTATATGATACTAGGGCAGCGTCGGCAGAGCCTCTAATTTTTCCAAGAATATGTTGCAGAATTGCACGATATAGGGGTTTAGATTTTACTATTTCATAGTGCTTTAAAACCCCTCCGTTTGCAGGGGACGGAGTTCCACAACAGCAGAAGCACTCGTGGAAGCTGCCATTTCAGACGCTGCAGCAGTTGCTTTGTCCTCTATGGCTTTTAATCTTCTCTCAAAGCCTTTTATTTTTCCTATGAGATTTGAGACTGCCCCCGTCAATTCAGTTATTTGTTGCGACATCGCGTCCATTCTTATTTAGTTTTTTTCTTTTAAATCAAGAAATGAAAATAAGGCTAATAAAAAATAAAGGGAACACTTACCCAAATTTTAAAGCCCTTTACCTTAACGTTAGTTCGCACAAAAAATTAGCACTAGCACGATAGTTTTTTTCTTTTGTTTTATTTCTTTTTTTCAAGCACTGGCACAATATTTTTTCTCTTTTTTTTATTTCTTTTTTTTTCAAGCACTGGCACAATATTTTTTTCTTTTTTTCTTTTTTTTACAATTTTCGTATTTTTTTTCTTCTCTCTTTTTACTTGCTTATAGGTTCTATAATACAAGTTATGCATTCGTCCAGATTAAAAAATTTGAGATAACAATCAAACATGACGTTACGATGATAGAGAAACATATTTGAGTTACTGGCAAAATTCTGTCCGTCTGTCTGTCTGTTTGTCTGTCTATCCGTACGGATGCATATTGGACTGCAGCCTTAACGGTTGGGCCAATCGTCTTCAAATTTTGAACTTAAGGTTATTTTGACATTCTACAGAGGAGTTTTTTTAATTTTTTTTAGCTCAAAAATTAACGGTGTAGTATCCCACTACATACACCCCATTATATCGATTACTTCTCAGTCTCAATCGCATGCAAGATCACTCCCAGCATTTTGTTGCATACCATTCCCAAGACCATAAATTATGAAATATATATATATATATATTAACGTACGCTTACGCTCGCCGTCGCGTCGGCTAAACAAAGTATTCTTTTTATTAAACCAGCGTCAAATTTCACGCCGGCTTAACAAAAGTATTTTCATGCACTCACAGTCACAGTCCAGTGGAGATTCCCTTCAAGAATGCAATGTCAACAAAAGGAAAATCCATAGGCAGTGTGACGAATGAGGCGAGGACAAAATCCTAATGCATTAGCAGTGGATGACAATCCCAATGCATTGGCAGTGGATGACACAACTTATGAATATTATTTATAAGTGGGTTATTGCTGACCTATAGGGAAGTGATAGTACTGGTGCCAGTGCACTATTAATATGTCATCAATGACTGGCTATGGGAATTCTGCAACATAAAATAAGCAACTGCATGGGAATATTGAGATCACCGAATAAAATGCATGCGATCGATAATAAGTATTGGGGACTACTCGATATACAAGAATAGTATAAAAGGAGTGGTTGGAAAGGGTATGGGCAGAGAGAATACTTTAAAGAGTCATAGAGTACAGTCGCAGCTATAAGCATTGAGACAGCGGACTGTTCTATGATTTTCTTTTAGTAACATATTAAATAAATCAAAAAAATTCTTAACATCCATTCGGTGATACCGGTGGAAACATTGAAGAAAATTGTTTTATTATTTCATCTCTCCGGTTCCAACGCTCTTCCCTCGTAAGAGAAAGCACGGCGTTGTAATCGTCATAACAAATTGGTGGCAGCGGTGGGATCCTATAAGAGATCTACTACCAAAATAAATATATTTGCCAATACAGAAGACCTTTCTTCTGATGCGTACTGGGGCTATACACCAGTAAATAAATAAAAAAAAAAATATTATAAAAAGTGAAATAGTGAAAAAAAAAAATAATACTATATAGTAAAAAAAAAGTGAAATAACAAAAAAAAAAACCCACACAAAAAAAAGACCCATAAGAATTAGACCTGGCGAACTCCGGAGGCAAAACTTGGGCAGTGTTAAAAGAACAGGCCGTAACTTCCAACTATAGAGCGTGAAGCTTGCCTGGCAACGACAACGACAACAACTACAACAACAGCAACAACGCAGCCGCAGGAGCAACAAAACACACATATATACCAACAAATAGAGGCAGCAGAAGTAATTATAATCGCAAGTTCGAATTTTTGCTTTTTTTAAAAAAAAAAAAAAAAAAAAACAATAACAAACACAAACACACAGTAACAAAAAAAAACTCATTTGTTAAGTAAATTTTGTAAATTCTTCACAATTTCGTTCGCTTGCACTAGAAGTCGGTCTAGGGAATTTTTAAATTAGCGAAAGAGCTACCCTTTTTCCAAGAAGAAATATTAAAAGAAATGGAATATAAAATAAATTTGGTTGATGTTTATAACATCGTCCCTGCCTTTAGCGGCAATCCGTCTGAATTGAGTAAGTTTGTCGCGTGCGGCAAAATTCTGTTCGATTCAATAAAGACTGAACCAGAAAAGAAAATCTTCCTGGATATTGTCAAAACGAGACTTCAGGGTCCAGCTTATGACATTATCCAATTTAAAACCATTAACAAATGGGATGAATTAGTGACTGAATTAGAAAGTCACTATAAGGAAGAAAAGTCGCGTTCCATCGCACAAACTGAACTTATAAACGCTAAACAAAAAACTGGTGAAAGCGTAAAAGAGTTCGGTGAGCGCATAGCAAGCTTGTTGACTTCACTTAATTCCGCCACATTCGCAAGTACGAGTGAAGCTGCGGTTAGAACATACTTAGTTAGTGAAAACGACAAAACTGCGATACAAGCTTTCGAGGATGGTTTAAGAATCCAAAACCTCAAACTAATGGTCCAAGGACACGGAGAAAAGGAACTCAAAAAAGCTATAAATTACGCGAGCGAACATTCTGCACGAATTGAACGCACGCCTAATTTCTTACCACATAGTTTAAGGAATAACAATCATTATTCCTACAAACCAAGACCCGTCTGTCAAACATGCGGCAAAATTGGTCACATGAAGGAAACGTGTTATCGAAATAATAAGTTTCCAAATTTCAATATGCCAATTAAAAAAGAAACGCACCATTTAACCTGTGGGTATTGCCGGAAACCCAATCATTCCTTTAATGAGTGCAGAGTACGTCAAGCTCATGCGAACCAGACTTTCAGCCAAACCCAACAAAATAATACACGTCCCCAGTATAACAATAATCCTGGTAGAAATCCTTTTAAAGAAAACCCCACTTTTCCAAATAATAGGCATGATATCAGACATGCCTCTTTAAATCAAACCAACGACGAAGGTACGTCGGAAAACTTCCAAGTTCGGGAAGACATGCTCGGAGTTCCTTCCCGAACGTCGACAACAGCCGAGATTCACGCACGCCGGAATTAAAAATCTTTGTCGAATTCTGTCCCGAATTTCCCGAACCAGTGATACGAGTACCACTGAAACCTGCAGCGAAGAGATATTCCACTCTATTACTCGATACAGGTGCAGACGTGAGCTTGCTCAAAAGGCCTCACAACGACTCGACAGGCAAAACTAAAAACGAACAATGCACCATTACCACAATAGCAGGAGACTCGATAATTTCACTCGGAGAAATAAGGTGTACATTCGAATTCGAACCAGAGAATCAAACCGACCCCATACCCATAAATCACCCATTTCACGTATTAACAGAAAACATCAATTTGAAATATGATGGCATTATAGGAAACGACTTCCTATCAAAATATAAATGTAAATTAAATTATAACGGAAGATATTTGGAAATTGTTCAGAGAAAAAAGACTCAGCAGTTAATAAGACTGAGCATATAAATAAAACAAAAGATACAGCAAAAAGTAAGACTGTATCAGGTGAAAAAGACTCAGCAGTTAATAAGACCGCGTATAAAGAAGACTCCGCAAACAGTAAGACTGGGGTAAAAAATTATAAAACTTTAACAAATTACATAACTCTGAAACCCCGTTGCGAACAAATAATTAAACTTCCATTTGAACATAATAAAGATGCAATAATATATAAAAAAGAAATAATTCCAGATGTTTATCTTGCCGAAACTGTCGTAAGACCAGAACAAAATATGGTCAAAATTTTGGTTTTGAATACATCGGAAAATCAAAAAAAAATTGATATTAACAAAATTAACTACGAATCGAATGACATTTTAAATTTCAATGCTGTAGGTATTAATTCCGAAAAAGACCCTGTAAAAAAATAGATTAAAGAAAATTACTTCCTCCATAAGACTTGATCACTGTAATGACGAAGAAAAAAACTCAATATTAAAATTATGTAGAAAATACAATGATCTCTTTCATTTCGAAGGGGACCACCTTTCATATACAGATATAATGAATCATGAAATAAAAACGGATGCAAGCAAACCTCCTCTATTCGTTAGACCGTATAGACTGCCAGACAGCCAGAAACAAGAGATTCAAAAACAAGTAAGTGAAATGTTGCAAGATGATATTATCAGACCAAGTTCCAGCCATTGGAACTCGCCACTTTTAATTGTACCTAAGAAACCTGATAGCCAAGGTGTCAAACGTTGGAGAGCCGTGGTGGATTTTCGAAAATTAAATGAACTTACAGTCGGAGATGCATATCCTATACCAAATATCTCGGATATTTTGGATCAACTAGGCACAGCAAAATATTTTAGCACCCTTGATCTCGCTAAAGGCTTTCATCAAATTCTGGTTAGTGAAGAGGACAAGCCAAAAACTGCATTCAGTACACCCTATGGACACTACGAATACAATCGTATGCCATTTGGTCTGAAAAATGCACCCGCTACTTTCCAGAGAACGATGAATAACGTACTTATGGGATTACAAGGAATACATTGTTTTGTTTACGTCGCTGATATTGTTGTATATGGATACGATCTTAACGATCACAATACAAGACTAGAAACAATTTTCGACCGGCTACGCCAGCACAACCTCAAATTACAACCTGACAAATGTAATTTCGTTAAAAAGGAATTAATATACTTACGACACATTATTTCTAAAGATGGTCTTAAACCCGATCCAGAAAAAATTCAAATAGTCAAAACTTTTCCTACACCAAAGAACCAAAAGGGAATCAAATCATTCCTCGGTTTTGTAGGCTATTATAGGCGTTTTATTGACAACTTTTCTAGCATAGCTAAACCCTTGACAAAATTACTCAAGAAGAACATCACGTTCAAATGGGACGTTTTTTGTGACGAAGCATTCCAAATCTTGAAAGAAAAAATAATTAATCCCCCAATTCTAGTATACCCTAATTTTAAAGAAACCTTTATAGTCACAACAGATGCCAGTGATGTAGGATTAGGCGCTGTACTTTCACAGGGTGAGATTGGGAAAGACAACCCAATTTGTTTCGCAAGTCGAACACTAAATGATGCCGAAACCAGGTATACTACCACTGAGAAAGAACTGTTAGCCATTGTCTTCGCAGTGAAACAATTTCGACCATACCTTTACGGTCAAAAGTTCGTTATATGTACAGACCATAAACCCTTAGAATGGCTTATGAAACTTAAAGACCCAATGTCTAGGTTAGCAAGATGGAGAATTCTTCTCTCTGAATATGAATATACAATAAAATACAAACCTGGGAAAATTAATTCAAACGCCGACGCACTAAGTCGAATACCTAGCGAGCAAAAAGATAAGGTCATGGTAATAACTCGGAACAAAAAAAGAGCTTTAGATGAAGAAAAAATTATTGAATCAATGCAGTCAATTCAACCTCCTCAAGACGAGATACAAAAAATTACTAGTTTTTCTTTGATAGAAAAAGAAGGCGAAATCTACCAAGAGAAAAAAATTCCGTTCAAGTCTCATAAATAATTCCTCAAATAATTTCCTTTATGACACCAAAAAGACAGCTGTTGTAAGACTGTCAAGCCAAACTGACTTAAAAACTCTTTCTCAAAGTATAAGCGAACTAAAATATGAAGAATCAAAGCCACTAGAATCACTAGATGAACACGACATTCATCATTTCACTCTTATTTACATTATAATCATAACAATGTTAATTTTAATATCATGTAAGAAATACAGAATTTACAGATTAAATAGAAACTCATGTAAGAATCCTGTAGAAACCAAACTTGAAATTGAAACTCCAACCATAGTTCTACGAAAATGAAAAAGAAATGTTAAAAAAAAAATAATTTAAATAATAATATACATATATAACTAAAAAAAAAAAAAAATTTAATACAAAATGACTATATTTATTATTCAATAGAAATATATATAAAAAAAAACACACCTTATATGTATTTGTAAACAATTTTTATATTTAAAATTATTATATCAATTATTAACTAAAAAAAAAAAAAAAATATATATATATATCTAATATGTAGCTGTAAACAAATCTTTTATTTTATATTACTATCCACTAAACTAAAAATGTAAAAAAAAAAGAACATATATGCATTTGTAACAATTGATTATATTTAAAATTACTATATTAATTATTCACTAAATTAAAAAAAAAAAAAAAAATATATCTCTAATATGTAGTTGTAAACAAATTTTTTATATTTAAAATTACTATTCACTAAACAAAGAAATCTGTAAAAAAATATATATTTAAAGAAATTTTTTATGTAAACATACTCCTTTACACCCACTCCATAACAACAGAAAATTAATCTCTTCAAGATAATAATTTTCTTCTTTCATGGGGGGAGGGATGTAGTATCCCACTACATACACCCCATTATATCGATTACTTCTCAGCCTCAATCGCATGCAAGATCACTCCCAGCATTTTGTTGCATGCCATTCCCAAGACCATAAATTATGAAATATATATATATATATTAACGTACGCTTACGCTCGCCGTCGCGTTGGCTAAACAAAGTATTCTTTTTATTAAACCAGCGTCAAATTTCACGCCGGCTTAACAAAAGTATTTTCATGCACTCACAGTCACAGTCCAGTGGAGATTCCCTTCAAGAATGCAATGTCAACAAAAGGAAAATCCATAGGCAGTGTGACGAATGAGGCGAGGACAAAATCCCAATGCATTAGCAGTGGATGACAATCCCAATGCATTGGCAGTGGATGACACAACTTATGAATATTATTTATAAGTGGGTTATTGCTGACCTATAGGGAAGTGATAGTACTGGTGCCAGTGCACTATTAATATGTCATCAATGACTGGCTATGGGAATTCTACAACATAAAATAAGCAAATGCATGGGAATATTGAGATCACCGAATAAAATGCATGCGATCGATAATAAGTATTGGGGACTAATCGATATACAAGAATAGTATCAAAGGAGTGGTTGGAAAGGGTATGGGCAGAGAGAATACTTTAAAGAGTCATAGAGTACAGTCGCAGCTATAAGCATTGAGACAGCGGACTGTTCTATGATTTTCTTTTAGTAACATATTAAATAAATCAATAAAATTCTTAACATCCATTCGGTGATACCGGTGGAAACATTGAAGAAAATTGTTTTATTATTTCATCTCTCCGATTCCAACGCTCTTCCCTCGTAACAGAAAGCACGGCGTTGTAATCTTCATATCAACGGTACCTGTCAGATAACCATTGTCGGGTATTTATCTTCCGAATGCCAAGGGGTGAGCGGAAAGGTTGTGAAATCAAAGACCAAGAAAATCAAGACCAATAATCGAAACAGCAATAAAAAATTCGAACTGAATCCACGTAAATGAAAACCCAAAGTTCACAACTCTATAAACAATATCTTTATTAAGTTAAGTTTTAACCTAAGTTTTAACCAAGAAAACAATGAATCCGCCGAACCGATTGCTTGTCAAAGACTAACTAACTGACTGGCTTCTCCAACAGAAGCCATGCCCAAGTCCAAGTAGCGTTGCTTTAGTTCCAAGAAGCACTCCACGGCTGTAAAGTGCTGTATCAGCATCGTCCCACGATCACAGGTCCCATAGATGGAACGAATCCAACAGTTGATACCAGGCCCAAGCCTTTGATATCCAACGAAGCACCATGCAGATAGTACCGACACCAGCGATAGCAATTAAAATCCGTTGAGGGCTCATTTTCCTTTCTCGTTGACTGATAGCAGTGGTCGCCTTCGATGCAGTATTTATCCAACATAAATACAGACGATCGAATAATCCATTGGCGACGCGAGGTATCATATAGCCATAAACCAGACCATTACCATGAGTGGGTGACGATGACGATTGAAGTATCCAAACAAATAGCAACCGTCTGTGGTGCTATTAAATTGGGTGGAATGTGATGTATCGGCTTGCCGTCGCCACCCAATGTGCAACGTCAGCGAAAAGCGTGGAATGTTCTTGCCGTATGGTTATGTAGGTTGAATTGGCGTTCCCATTTCTAGGTCAATGGGATATTGACCGAACATCCTGCCCGGTTGGACCCTTGGGTTCAAGGAAGTATTAATTTTCTGATTCCACGAGCCGGCACAATTTCTGTACTGGTCGACGGCATTCTCCTTGAGGAGTTTGAAGTGTTGCATTTCGGGCAAGTCCATCGCTGCCCGGGTGTACAGCAATCACCCTTCCAAGCCGCCAATGGGTTGGAGGGAGATTCTCATGGCGAATAACGACTATGTCGTTCACTTGCAGCTCCGGCTCGCGCCTTTCCCACTTGCTGCGTGTCTGGAGGGTTACCAAGTATTCCTCGCTCCACCGCTTCCAAAAATCCTGATGTACCCTCCGCAACCACTGGTACTGCTTGAGCCGGTTGAGGGGCACATCGCCAACTTTAGGTTCCGGGACCGCAACGAGAGGACTGCCAATCAAAAAGTCCCCGGGAGTAAGTGCCAGTTTGTCGTCCGGATCATCATGGAGGGGTACCAAAGGGCGGGAATTCAGACACGCCTCGATGCGTGCTGCCAAAGTATTTAACTGGTGATGCCATAGGGATTGAGATCCCACCAGTCGAACCAGGTGATGCTTCGCTGACTTAACTGCAGCTTCCCATAATCCACCTTGATGGGGAGCTCCAGGAGTGATGAAGTGCCAGGTTGTTCCTCCATTTGCCATTACCTGCTGATTGTAGTGGCAGGTAAAGGCAGCCAAATCTTCCTTTAAGTGCCGGTTGGCACCAACAAAAGCGGTTCCATTATCGCTGTACAGGTCTGGGCAGGGTCCACGCCTGCTTGTGAACCGCGTAAAAGCATCCAAAAAGGCCTGTGAAGAGAGGTCCTCAATAACTTCCAGATGTACGGCTTTAGTGGCCATGCATACAAAAACTGCGAGGTATCCTTTCACCGTCGCACGGGATCGCTTTGTCCCCACGCGTAAGACGAATGGGCCACAGTAGTCTACCCCAGAAGCCAGGAAGGGGCGGGCTGCCATTACTCTGTGTTTAGGTAACGGAGCCATCTGTTGTCGGATCAAGGTCCCTCGTTGGCGTCGACAGGTGACGCATCTATGTAGTACGGTCCGTACTGCTTGACGTCCATGTAGAATCCAGTACTTCTGACGCAGGGTCTGTAACATCAGTTGCACTCCACCATGCAATGTGACCTTGTGCGTGTGGGTGATCAGCAGCCAAACTAGGTTACCGGTTTTCGGTAGAACGATCGGGAAACGCTGCTCGTTCGGTAATAAAGCGTGTGTTAATCGACCTCCAACGCGTAAGATGCCCTTAGTATCCAGGTACGGGTTTAATGAGAGCAATGGACTACTGCTCGAGAGTGAGGCGCGGTTGCGCAACTGGTGTAGCTCATGCGGGAACGTAGCTTCTTGTTCCCAGAGTATAAGGCGTTCTAAAGCATGGTCGAGCTCATCTGCTCCGACCACTGGCTTCCTGAGGAGGTGTTGATGCCCTTTACACCAACGAAACATGTATGCGACCGTGTGCAGGAGTCGCTGTAGGTTACTGAATCGCTCGGTCAATGGGATGAGGATGCCATCCCGTCTACGTGTTGTCACCATGTGATTGGTTGAAACCACGCCAGTGAAGACGGATGTCTTAAGTTCTTCTGCTACCTGTGCCATCTCGTCTGCTTGTAGGTGCCCGGTTGGGCGAATTGGCAGGGGTCCAGTAGTCAACCAGGTTGGACCTTGCCACCATAGTGAATAACGTAAGAGCTCGGCAGCGCCGAAACCTCTGCTGGCACAATCGGCTGGATTCTGCGCTGAGCGGACATGATACCACCGCTCGGGGGAAGTCAACTCCTGGATGTGTCGTACTCGATTAGCCACATATGGTTTGAGGGTTGAAGGCTCCTTCCGCAGCCAACACAGGACAATGCTGGAGTCTGACCAAAGATAGTATGGCGCCTTTTCTAGTCCAAGAGCATGGCGTACATTTTCGAGGGTAGCCGCCAAGAGGTGAGCGGCACAAAGCTCCAGTCGTGGAATGGTAGCGCCTTTGAGCGGGGCTACCTTGGTCCTGGCGGTCAGCAACGAGACCTGGACCTGTTCATCTGGATAAATAGTCTTCAGATAGATGACCGCTGCATACGCCCGTGAACTGGCGTCACAGAAGCCATGGATCGTGGTAGGTTGTCTGCTATGCATTCCGAGCCATCTAGGAATGCGGACGTGATTGAGGGCCGAGAGCCCGTCTCGGAAAGTAGACCATGTAGCTTCTAGGTCTGAAGGAAGTGTAGCATCCCAAGCGATGCCTGCTGTCCAAAGGGTTTGGATGAACATCTTGCCGGTGATAACCACTGGAGCTAGTAAACCAGTAGGGTCAAATAGCTGAGCGACCTCGCTCAAGACACGTCGCTTGGTGGGAGGGGGACCCATTGGTTCTAGTTCCACAGCAAAGAAGAGCTCGTCAGCTGTTGGATCCCAACGCAGTCCAAGAACAGTTGCCGTTGGGCACTCGATAACGAGCTCTGTGGAAAAAGAAGAAACATCATTAGACAAACAAGATATTACCTCTGCGCAATTCGAGTTCCATTTGCGCAGCTGAAAGTGGCCAGCCCGGAGTACACGGTCAATGTCCAGTGCCAAAGTGGTCGCTTCCGTGACACTGTTGCAGCTGGTAAGTAAATCGTCCACATAGAAGGCCTTCTCGATGGTCTTCTTGGCCACCCATGCACGAGTGGGGTCAAAAATGAGAGTGTGGTTGTCTTGTGCGCACTGCACCATCGAACGCACCGAAGTGTATGGACTGGATGCCATACCGTAGGTTACCGTCGTGAGTCGGAAGACGGTCAGTTCATCAGTAGGTGATTCTCTCCAGAGAATCCGTTGAAAGTTTCGATGTTCGGGAGCCACCAAGACTTGGCGGAACATCTTTTCCACGTCTGCTGTCAGCGCCACCATATAACGCCGGAACCGCAAAATCACATTGACCAATGAATCTTGAATGGTTGGACCGACCAACTGAGTGTCATTGAGTGAGACACCCGTTGTCGTCTTTGCTGAAGCGTTGAACACCACACGGAATTTGCCAGTGACCGCATGGTGTGGAATGTAATAGCATCTGGGGTGGTCGCCATGTTGACCAACCCGTTCCATATGGCCAAGCCCTTCATACTCCCGCATGAAGGCGATGTATTTCTCACGAAGTTCAGGGTTGCCTTGAAGCCGGCGTTCTAGGCTGTAGAACTGCCGGAGAGCGCAGCGGTATGAGTCTCCTAGTCGGGGAGCATCTTGGTTGAAAGGTATCCGTACCATGTACCTTCCTTCTGGTGTTCGAGTGTGAGTTTCCAGGTAGTGTCGGCTACACTCATCCTCTCGTGTATCATCCATGGGAACTTCTTCCAGCTTCCAAAAGTTCTTGACCAATTCTTCCAGGTTGTGTTCGATGGGTTCGTCGGTAGTCGCATGGCTATGCAGAGACTGAAGTTGCTGTCCAGCCCGTTCCAAGGCGGCTGGACCAAAAACTACCCAACCCAAGCGGGTAAGTTGAGCGTGAGGCTCGTCAGGTCGTCCATGTATGACCTCTCCTTGTACTAGTAGGCCCCAGACGTCTGCACCCAGGAGAATGTCGATGCTGCCCGGGGTACCAAAATGTTTATCCGCTAGAGGTAGGCCAGATAAGTGTGTCCACCTGGACACGTCCACATGAGCTGTAGGAAGCATAGACGTAATGGTCGGAATGACCAAGACCTTGATGGTGATCATGAATGAAGATCGGGTAGATCTAAGTGACAGCGTCACTTGGCTTTGAGCTGATGCTTGTTTCGAAGCGCCTATGCCATGTACGACGACTTCCATTCGCGTTCTGGAAAGGTGGAGTTTGTTTGCCAAGTTATTCGTAATAAAACTTACCTGCGATCCAGGATCGCAAAGAGCGCGAATAAGTTGCTGGTCTGCGGATGCACCGACTGCGTAAACTAGGGCTGTGGCTAGCAGTACGGTGGTACTGGTGGGAGCGAGTCATTGCTCATCTTCAAAGAGGTCCGGAGGTCCATGTCTCCTGTCCTGGTAGAAGGCCCAGTTGGAGGGTCCTGGTCTTGTCTGCTTCTCGCCCGAAGGTCTTCTCTGAGGTTGAGGAGGAGGTCCTGAGCTTCGGCAAAGTAGGGTATGGTGTCGCTGTCCACAATGGCGGCATAAAACTGATGATGGGCACTGCGGAGCACTGTGTCCTGGTTTCAGGCAGTTGAAACAAGCACTCTTGGCCCGTGCCAAATTAAGTTTGTCGAAATATTCCATCTCGCCAAACTTCTTGCATTGTGAGATTCGGTGTGAACCTTGACAGCACAGGCACTTGCTGTTATCTGCCGCTATCACATGAGCACGGGCGATCGGTTGACCACGTTGCGGGCCATGTCCAGATGTCTCCTTGCGGCTGGTGATGGAGGGCACCTTGATCTGTGACTCCAAGCTATGCGCCCTCTGCGTCAAATACTGCAACAAGCTAGTCAGAGTTGGGATTTCCTTCGATGGGCTGAACATTCGCCATCCTTGTTCAGTAGCCCTAGGGAGCCTTGAGACGATGATTGGTACTATCACCGCATCCCAACTTGCGACGGGTAATTTCATGACCCGTAATGGCCGTACCGACTCCTGTACGGCATCCACGATCCGAAGGAGTACCTTCGCGGTCTCGTCTGGCTCTGGTCTGAGGTTCAAAAGTCGAGAGACATGCGTCTCGGCCAGCTGCCTGGGATTGTCAAATCGCTCCTTGAGCTCTTCCCAGAGTTCCACGTATCCACCGTCATAACAGGTCCCTACCATTCCGACGTGAACTGGCAGGACTGCACTCCGCAACTTCTGGAGTTTATAGTAATCTGGTAAGTCAGCATTGTTGTGTACCAGGGTTTCGAAAATCTCCCTAAATGCGATCCAGTTTTGGAGCTTCCCATCGAAGCTCGGTATTTGGACTGGGTCCAATTTCAAGTCCACACACGAAGGACTAGGATTCTGGGGTGGTGGTTGAGGTACCACTGGCGCGATCGGTGTACTTTGGTCCTGTGGTTGGATCGGCGCCGCTCCCTCTGGTACGTTCGGCAACATAAGAGTCACCGGTTCTGGATCTGCGCCATGCGCACGTAGCTGTCGCAAGCGTCTGGTCAAAACGATTTGAGCCTCGTTATACTGGCTCTCCACAGCTTCCATCAACTCGTCGTTAGCCTTGACTCCCTCGGAGGTCACGTCCGCCATGAGATTATAGTGCGCGTCCATGAAGCGCTCAAAATGACCAAGAAGAGCACGTTGCTCCTGCTCGACCTGGACTTCGTCCCAGCCTGTCATGTCGACCGTAACAAGTCGATCATGCAACCGCTTGATGGCGGCGCAAGCGGCGGATCTACGATTTAAATCGGCCATTGATACTTAATTGTTCACTATTCACAATATTTAGTAGCACGCTAAGTGCAATTAACAAAGCTCCAAAAGCGGATAGTGTCACAAGATACACGCAACAAACGACTGGACAATTATGTCCACAAAAACACATTCACTGAATTATTCAATCCTCACAGGAGGCACCAAAATGTCGGGTATTTATCTTCCGAATGCCAAGGGGTGAGCGGAAAGGTTGTGAAATCAAAGACCAAGAAAATCAAGACCAATAATCGAAACAGCAATAAAAAATTCGAACTGAATCCACGTAAATGAAAACCCAAAGTTCACAACTCTATAAACAATATCTTTATTAAGTTAAGTTTTAACCTAAGTTTTAACCAAGAAAACAATGAATCCGCCGAACCGATTGCTTGTCAAAGACTAACTAACTGACTGGCTTCTCCAACAGAAGCCATGCCCAAGTCCAAGTAGCGTTGCTTTAGTTCCAAGAAGCACTCCACGGCTGTAAAGTGCTGTATCAGCATCGTCCCACGATCACAGGTCCCATAGATGGAACGAATCCAACAGTTGATACCAGGCCCAAGCCTTTGATATCCAACGAAGCACCATGCAGATAGTACCGACACCAGCGATAGCAATTAAAATCCGTTGAGGGCTCATTTTCCTTTCTCGTTGACTGATAGCAGTGGTCGCCTTCGATGCAGTATTTATCCAACATAAATACAGACGATCGAATAATCCATTGGCGACGCGAGGTATCATATAGCCATAAACCAGACCATTACCATGAGTGGGTGACGATGACGATTGAAGTATCCAAACAAATAGCAACCGTCTGTGGTGCTATTAAATTGGGTGGAATGTGATGTATCGGCTTGCCGTCGCCACCCAATGTGCAACGTCAGCGAAAAGCGTGGAATGTTCTTGCCGTATGGTTATGTAGGTTGAATTGGCGTTCCCATTTCTAGGTCAATGGGATATTGACCGAACAACCATTATGTAAAAGCTTATTTTTCTCGAAAACGGCTCCAAAAAATTTAATAAAAAAAAATCAGTGTACTACTGAAGGTATGCATTATATTTTAGTGAAAAAAAATTAATATGGTGGGCTAAAAAACGGTACCTTCCATAGGACCGGTTTTTTTCTTCGACTTTCTCGAAAACTGGAGATCCGATTACAATTAAAATTGATATTCAAGAAGATAAAGGTAGCCTGAGTAATTTTGCATAAATTTTTTTTCGAAAAATTTTTTTTTTTGTATTTTTAATAATTTTATTTTTGAAAAATCAATATTTTGAAAACGGGTAAGCGATTTTTCTTTTTAATTTTGTTTTTAAATGAACGGTATTTTTGTGCTTAAGTTTGTATTCTTGAATTATTTTTTTTAATTTTTTAAAAAAAGTTGTTAAAAAAACTGTTTTATTCAAAAACGGCTCCTACAGTCTTCAAAAAAAAAATTCACACTTGTTAACATTTCTTAAAGAAATAAAATGGCGTTTAAATTATTTCACCCAATACATTTTAACGTACTTTATTCGAACAATAAAAAGTCACAAAAATCAAATAAATGCTTTGATGTTCACTTTAATTTTTTTAAATTTTATTCTACAATGTGACCGCACATATGAGCAAGTACGTGCGATCCAGTCATGCAATTTATTTTAATGAAAGCACAAGCACAATATTTTGAAGCACGATTTTTATTGACCTTTTTAAACAATTTTATTTCTAGCACTCACAATATGAACATATTTTTTTCTTTTTTTCCTTTCCTTCTATTTTATGTTGCCTATTGTTTCGGCAGAAAGTTCCGTATTATCTGGAATATATAAAAATAAATTGCACGACTGGATCGCACGTACTTGCTCATATATGCGGTCACATTGTAGAATAAAATTAAAAAAATTTAAACGCCATTTTATTTCTTTAGGAAATGTTAAAAAGTGTGATTTTTTTTTCAAAATTGTAGGCGCCGTTCTTAAATAAAACGGTTTTTTTAAACAATTTTTAAAAAAAAATTAAAAAAATAATCATAGAATACAAACATAAGTACAAAAATAGCGTACATTTAAAAACAAAATTAAAAAAAAATTCACTAACTCGTAATAACCTTTTACATAACATTTATGAGAGGTACCGTTAATTTTTGAGCTAAAAAAAATTTAAAAAACTCCTCTGTAGAATGTCAAAATAACCTTAAGTTCAAAATTTGAAGACGATTGGCCCAACCGTTTAGGCTGCAGTCCAATATACATCCGTACAGACAGACAGACAGACAGACAGACAGACAGACAGACAGACAGACAGACGGACAGAATTTTGCCAGTAACTTAAATTTGTTTCTCTATCATCGTAATGTCATGTTTGATTGTTATCTCAAAATTTTTAATCTGCACGAATGCATAACTTGTATTATAGTACCTATAATCGCAAGTAAAAATATGGTTTACTAGTATACGCGTACCAATCGCGTCGCGAAGGTTTCGAAAGGAAACCGGCAAGGAAGTGTCGTGTTGGCCCCGTTTAGCCATTCGTCGTCTACTAATGGCACGGTCAATCTTCACACCACACCCTTTAGCCGTGGAATACTAACATGTTCCCTTGCGTATGTGGAAAGCACAATTTATTCAATAGTACATGAATTCCCAGGAAAAAAGGGTGCAGTCTGCCAGTCCCTGCTCGGGCGCCAGTATAGAAATCTCTGAAGGGGATTCTTAAAAAAAACGCGAACGCCAGCCCCAGAGGGCTGGCCCAACTGCCAACCAATTGAATCAAAAACGATAGAATTTTATTTCAAGATATATTTGATCACTAATTCTCACAAAGGTCCAACTAAGACTAACTTATTCTACTTATTCTACCCTACGATGCAGCGTTGTATGGTGGCCATCACTCGAGGTCATTCTCACATAATGTGCTGACGTTTCATAACTTGGTCAATGACCTACCAATTCCCAGGCAGCACGGGCATCCGGTCACATGGAATATTCCGCGAAGAACCTCGATATACAGTTACCTGTGGGAACATGTTTGCATCATAAAATCATGAATCAGCAAATAGGATTCATGCGCATGTTTAGAGTGCACATGCGTCGTCATAACTTAACCCTTAACTCATTTTTCTCTCTTATTTTATACTTGTTATTATATACAATTGTCTGTTACTGTAATATTCTATTGAAACTCTCTCAAACTAGGTCTATTACATTTTTCTTTTATAAAACCTAATCATCTCATTATCATGTCATGGTCATGTAATAAAACCGTTCTTCTCGAAGCTTTAAACCATACGGTCGTCTTTCTTAATGCAACAGGTTATGGGCCCAGTTGCGAGCGAATATAAAAGAAAAGTTTGGTTTGGATCGGTTATGCACATGTGTAGATAGAAAAGTTTTTTTTTAAGTAAATTAATTAAATAAAATATTGTTGAAGTATCTTAATTTTTGTTATACTGAGACTCAAAACTATTTGGAATAGTAGAACTTTGCTGACGATTAGTATACGAACTGTAGATTGTCCTAGATTTTTTTTTTGAAAATAAAAAAAAAAATTGGTAAGAATAATTTTCTTTTTATATGAACCCAAGTGAAGAAATAAAAATCGAGAAGCTCATAAATGCGGATAAATATAACGTTTGGTAATTCCAAATTAAAATTATTTTGTGTTCTTCTGATTTAATTAAATAACTATGTAACGGGAGACGAACTAAAGCCAACGTCCCTTACAGTAGGGATAAAAGCTTCTTCACATAATCAATTGTAAGAGCTCAAAAGGAATGTGGGATAAGCTTCAAAGTGTATACGAATTGAAGTCAAAAACAAGTATACACATGCTACAGCAGCAATTTTATAGCTTCGCCAACGACCGTCACGATGATATCGCAATGCATATTTCTAAGTTGCAGACGATCGTGTAACAATTATCTGATGTAGGAGAAAGGTTTCGTCGTAATTGGTCATCACTAAGATTCTTCCACCTTCTTATAGTCATTTTTATATTGCCTGGAAGTCGACAGCTACCAATCAGCAGACACTCGATAATCTAACCACAAAGCTTGTAATGGAAGAGGCTCGTATGAATTCAAATAATGGTTCTGACTTGGGGGGACTAATGCTTTAACTGCAAATAAGCTAAATTTATGGAGGAGGCAACCTAATAAGGACAGGTCGCTGGCAAAACCCGGGAAATGTTTCATATGCAAAAAAAAGGTGAACTGTAAGAAAGACTGTCCTAGAAGAAAAGAAAAAGAAGAAAGCGAGGGTTCAAGAAATAAGCGGGAAAATGCGTTTGTTTGCGAGGCTCTTCTGGACGACAGGGTTTCTGGAGATGATGCATGGTATCTAGATTCAAGCGCCAGTGATCACATGACGAGCAGGAAGGTGTGGTTTACAAATTATAAACTTTTTGAAAAACCTATTGTTGTACGGTTAGGAGACGGGAACTCGATGAACGCTTTTGGCAAGTGGAATATAAACATCCTTGCGTATAAAAATTCGACTTGGGAAGAAAATTATTTAGAACATTTTTTTTGCTCTCGAAATTCGTCTTAACCTATTTTCTCTCAATTGTGCGCAAATAAAGGGTTAAAGCTATTTTCCAATAGCACAAAATGCGATATCAGCAGGGGTACAACATCACTTGTAGTGGGAGTTCGCCAGGCAAAACTATTTAAGCTTCTTATTAAGGTGATTAAAATTTCTGAGAAGTAATTGTGTGCGCATTTGGCTGCTGGAGACAAAACACCTTTACGTATGTGGTACCAAAATGTTAATCATGTTAGACATTTTCTCAAGGCTAGAGACATTTCTTTTGTTGATGATGAATCATTTTACTGTGAACATTGCAAGCAAAGTCAAAATAAAGCAAGCTATGTTAGAGAGTTGGTGCATTCAGATTTGTGTGGTCCGATGCAAAAGAATTGAATTGGTGGGTGCAAGTATTTCTTACTTTTTAACGGTTATTTTTCCCACTTCAAAAATGTTTTCTTCATCAAATAAAAACTGAAGTACAAGCTTATATTGGTAAATTTTTGCGTCTAGTTGAAGCACACACTGAATCGAAGGTGAAAGCTTTACCAACAGATAATGGTTTGGAATTCACAAATAAAGGTGTACAAAGCATTTTATCCCAGAATTGTGTGACTGTGCCATACAAATTATTCAATGATGATTACTTTTATTAAAACAAAATTATTTTTATTTAATCTTTTTGAACCTAACAATTCGAATGATAACTTAGAACTAACTCAACTCTGAACAATTTGATTAAACTTTTCTTTTGCTTTACTACTAAAGAATGCAAGATTGCATTTCCCACGACGTTGCTCGCTGCATGCGCGTGTTTCTCGGATGTCCGTCGTGAGAAACTGTGAAGCGGAAAATATGTTGATCTAATTTCGAAATATCGTGAGAAGTTTCACAGATATTTAATCATGCGATGTTGCTGTTGTTAGCTCCTCCCAGCTTAAATCTGGATGTCCTCATCCAGCAATTAAAAGAATAGAGCATCATAGATCTAAGGGATGCTGGGACTTCTCAGCTGGTTAAATGTAGGAATGAAAATTGGTTTGAAGTTGTTGGGGGTGTCCGGGACTTCGGATGCTACTTCCTGATGGGTTTCCTCATGTTTAATTATGATTTTAGTTTGTTTCCTTTTCATGAAAATCACTACAATTATGATGCCAAAGATTATCACTACAGAGCCGTGAGAGATGGATTGATGAATTAAGTTCGTCACTTCAAGCTTCTTAATATGCTCTCCGTTCTTTATGTGAAGTTCATGCATCATTTCAAGGGAAAGCACTTCGTTGATCTCCTTTTTATAAGGCTGAGGTTGAATAACAGCAGGTAGGATTTGGACCGATGATATTTCTCTAGGGCTATAGATCTTGTCCTTGATTCTGATTGTTGCGTTGTGGAATTTAATAAGAAATTCCATTCAGAGAATATCCGATTCCATCTATTGT